>JANHQD010002923.1:0-18625 GCA_024721195.1 Marasmius sp. AFHP31
CTTCAACTGATTGAACGCGGCCTGCAGCTGGCCGTATCTGGTGGACCGTCCGTGAAGTAGGAAAGATTACCGGAAGTAGGGTCTACACGAAGTACAAGGTACTCATTGCCACAATGTACGTCATTTACCTCTCTGTATCTCATAATTCACCCTCCGCTGACTAACAAATCGATACTCTAGTCTTGAATCCGGAATCCTTTACTCTGCCACACTGGTAGCCGCTCAGGTTTTGCAGCTGGTTGCAGATCCCGGAAGTGTGGGCCTCGGAGTCCCTTTCAATATTGGTGTCATCTCGGTTCGGATGACGGTTGGTGCTTGCCCATCGATCTGATTGTTCGGCTCAGCTAACGCGTCCGATATGGTAGGGTGTTGCCCAAACCCTTATGATTGTACGAATCGCATATGGGCAAGCTGTGGAGAATGTTCACCAAATGGTCTTGACCTTACATTTTACTGAAGGGCTAAATAGTTTTCAACAGCGATCTACGATTGCCTGTGGCACTGTCGACCTTCAGTGATCTCTGGTGGAAGTCAAGGAAAGAGGCACAGTGAAAAAATTTGAGATGGACCAGTCAACCTTGATTGTCACTGAAAATGTGGTGTGAGGTCTGGGGATAATAGTCAGTGGTCATAGGGGGGTGGACGGTGCAAGTGGTGAATCCTGCTGATCGCGTGAGATACTGTACCATTTCGGGATGATCGTCAGGTCACGCGTCACAGGAGAGCCCATTGTGGTGAAATGTCACGCCCTGTCACGCGTCCCAGGCCTGACTGTCGAAAACTTCCGGAGGTTCGGTCCCAAAAATGATCTGAAAAAAGCCCAGAAATGATGAATTTCACGAATATTTCCGGCCGGTCACAGTGGACCGGCCTTTCTGTCGAAACCAAGAAGTGGATATTTTGGTCACGGGTCACACCCCCTGACGAATATCCCGAAATGGTACAGTAGCCTGTAGCCTACGTCAATCAGAATTCTCCCAGAGCAGAGTTTAGAAAATAATCTGGTGACGTGCTATGCGTGAATAGGTTCACAATTCTGGTATCGCTTGAAGACTACACGGTAGGGCCTGGTTGTCTAAGACAAGAGACGAATATCAAATATTTAAAAAACAAAGCAAAAGTGCAATCACACTGCATTTAAAACCTCCCCCACGTGGTGAACCTCCCTTGTTATCCTGGCGTTTGGACTTGTGTATCTCCCTGGACTTGCGGGGCCGTATTCTCCCTTTCACAGCCTTAATTCTGGTACCTGGCCGAGAACCTCGACCGGTGCTCTCCCCACTTCTCTCCACTACGGACCCATAATTACTTCCTCCTGACTCGTTCTATGATTCGGACAGACTTGTAGTTTCCACTTACCTGTGTAGTTTAATATGTACTCTTGTTCTGTATCCACTGGGCTCTGCAGCAACGGACTTGGCTGCCTGGTTCTCTTTTTGTATAAATAGGCCGGAGTATGTACTGTGACAATCAGAATTCTCTTGCCTCATTTATCATCTGTGTTGAACATGTTGGATATCATGTGATACATTGTTGACGTGTTGTGTATGCATACAACTAATAATAGGACTTGTTCCTAGTTACACTTGCGCTCTCATGCAAGTCTCATACTACGTATCTACCTTCATCATGAATGACTCTGTAGATATGTACCTTACTCTCATGCACACGCTTACAGCAAATAGCATTAGTAGAGCCTCCAATGTGCGAGGCACAACGGACTGTTATACTTAGCAGACCAGTTATAATCTAGCTAGCATGTATCTGCTTATATGTTGCTCACTCAGCATAGGAACTTATGCCTACTTCTAGTAGTAGTATAAGTAAGCGTATTCACACTTACCTACGTCTATATGACTAGTAGATAGGCAAGGACTTTAGTATAAAAGCTAGGTAGATAGAGGCTTAGAGTCCTCAGTTCAATATACGACTTTATCAGTCTATTGCACTACAACTCAAGCATCTCAAGTCTTCTAACTCAAGTATCACTCATGTGAGGTCCATTTCATCTTACCCACTGTGTATTTAACTATGCCGGCTCAACAATCTGTCCAAACTACAGATCCGAAATAAGTGAGCAATACTTCACCCTCCCCTCATTTTTGATGTTCAAATTGACCTAAGTAACATGTATATAGTCGCCACCGACCCTCGAGGCATTATTCCTCAGTTTCATGAATATATTTTGTCTGTGAAGGACTGTCAAAGCCCGAAGAGTATCATAATAGCGTTACCAACGATTCAGAACTGGACCGTGGCCAAACCGCTCAGCGGAACCAGTTTACTCCAGAACCGGTTTAAACGGTTCCGGGACTGGTTCAACCAGTTCAAACTGAATTATTTTTATTTTTATTTTTGATAAATAAGACCTGACGTTGTGGATACCACAGGTGGCTAAGATTCTTAGCCACCTCTGGTATGGGACTGTCTGCAGGTTAAATAAGTGCCGGATGTGGATAGTGATTTTAGAATTGATGAAACCAGCAGGTGCACACTGCAGATGCTGGTTATCCACAGATGCATCTGTCCAGAAACAATTTGATTACATAACTTATGGGTACACTGCCCTGAAACTGTTACCATGTGTCATGTAAGCCATCTTACAGTGTTGCACACACCAATATACCCTTGGCCATCAGGCCAGATGCTGCTAAAACCTCTCAGAGACAAAAAACTTGCAAAAGACAATTGGATCATGGTCACAGATCATGAAAACTACTGTAAGTATATGTAATTACTCTGCCACAAAGTGCCACAGGGCTTTAGCCTCACTG
This sequence comes from Marasmius sp. AFHP31, assembly GCA_024721195.1. NCBI lineage: Eukaryota > Fungi > Basidiomycota > Agaricomycetes > Agaricales > Marasmiaceae > Marasmius > Marasmius sp. AFHP31. Next base: position 2,775 of record JANHQD010002923.1, read on the forward strand.
CTGAAAGGCCCAAAACCTGGGGTAGCACAAGTGTGACTTGGGCTTTTCAACACCCCGCTGTACTCCACACATGCCCAGGGCCATTCTCCAAGGCCACACATAGATTTTCAAGAAAGTTATTTAAGTGGTCCAAACCATGGCTTGACTGGTCTGAACGGTTCTGAAGCCGGAACCACTTGGACTGGAACTGGTTCGGGAACCCGGTTTGGCCCAAACCACTCAAACTGAACCGAAACTGGACCAAACTGACCGATGGCAACACTATTTCATAAGGGCTGGTAGTGGTCCAGTGCACGTGTCTGCATTGCCACACATATTCTCCAAACTCTCTACCAGCATCAATTGCAGTTCCCACTCTCTACCTTTTGCTGGATTGCCTATCCTTTGCATTTGATAGGAAAGTTGAAGCCGGCTTACGACTTTTGGCTTGTATTGATATTTGCGATCACATGCTGGTCAGGTTTGAAATGAGAGCAAGTCCCAGGAGCGGTTCTAACTACCATAGGAGCTCTTGACAACCGCATGCACGGCGGCCGATACTGTATGCATGTTTTCACTGTTGACTTTGAAGATTGGGAATGTTTTTGCTTCAGTTTTTGCCAGGGGTACAGATATTGACTTGTGGGATCTTAGCCTGCCACACAGTGGCAGCCAGGTAGCGGATTCAGAGAGAATCTCACTTGCATAACATTTGAGAGTAAGTTTCTGAGTTCATCGGCAAATGGATCTTGAATGAAAACCACATCTCCCCCAGACCCCAGAGTCCAGATATCCCTTTTGCAGCTTCAAAATACAACCAGTGTGAAGTGTGGCTTGTGATTCACTTGACAAAGAATCTTACCATTGGATATGTAACAGCACACAACCAGCAATATCGTGTTTCTTTGCTTTTCCCATCTATAAATGATGAAACATTGGAATATCCATCAGTAGCATTGGGAGAATATTTGAGGATTGACTCAACGAGATTGTATCCACAATCATACTGTTGGCTGTTGATGAATGGTCAATCAACAACCTAAGGATTGTTCAAAAGAACAAACTCACCCTATAGTCAACAGGATCATTGAATTCTGTTGAATTTGTAGGTCATGTCAGCGGACCCACTAAATTCCTGAGATACAGCAGAAGCCCTCACTGCAATACATTGCTCTGAGTATGTGCATACTCCAACCCCAGTACCACACATAACTCCTGCTTTACATCTAACAGATCTGCAGTAAGGCTCGTTGGCACACTGACTGAGGACAAAATGAAGAGAGTGATGGTTAAGCTTGGCAAAATCGATTGCTGTCACTTTTTTCTCGTGACCACCTTCTCAAGACCATGAGACTGATGCAAAACAAGAAGATGTTGAAGCTGTATCAGAATATATCGACCTAAAGTGAGTCATGAACATTGTAAACAATTGAGAAAAGGATAATGCTGACTAGAGATACTATAGGAGAATAAAACGCTGGACATAAATTGCTGTTCAACAGCCTCATCGTTAGCAGCAGTTGTGAAGTTCATGCTTGCCAAAGGTGAGGTGGTAACGAGAATGATGAGTGCAGTGGCTGTCTGTACAAGGCATTGTACCCGTTTGTTTGTGGTGCATACATGAATGTCAGTGGTAGTGTCATGAAGTGCTGCTTTTCCCCCTATCTTTTCCCTTTCTTAGTGCCCATTCTCCTTTTAGCGCCTGTTTGATACTTTGATGCCCACTAGATACCCAGTTCCCCTTTCCACATCACTCCCATCATTTCCTTCCTTGTTCTTTCACATTGTCTTCATAACTGATCCCATCTATTGTTCCCTTTGTTCTCCTTGTTCTTTCACATCACCTTCATGTAGAGCCGGCATGATGCCTAGCACAGTGGACTACTACATTACTACAACTACTACTTACCAGGAGAGTTGAGAGAGTTACAGAGGCGAGACGTAGAAGCTCAAGCACACTGTAGATTCACGTAGAGAACTACCAGCTTATATACATGTGGAATGAATATAACTACCATAAAGAGATATCTAATAGGAATTTGTACATATGGAGCATATAGAACAATGAAACAGTCACAAAGTACTGTTCCGCATAGTCATAGTGCGGGAGAAGTGAAACTGGGACTGATTATGATCTAGGCCATGGATTCAACACACCCCCTCGCTAAGTGCAGCTGAAAAGCGCATCTGAGCGAATCAAGTGGACGAGTAGAAATCAAGTCCAAGGTGATCTCTGAACCATAAGAACTTCTCATGACCGAGATTCTTCGTGAACATATCTGCAGGATTGTAAACACCTTCGATGAAATACAACTCGACTTTGCCATCTTCAACACATGATTGGATATAGTGATACCTAATATCAATGTGCTTGGTTCGGCGTTCTTGAACCGGGTTAGAGGCAATGAATATCGAGCCTTGATTATCACCGCAGATTGGAATAGGACCTAAGTCGATTCCAAGTTCAGAGAGTAGTGATCTAATCCAGGAAGCTTGACGACTGCAATCAGACAGTGCCATATACTCAGCCTCAGTGGAAGAGAGTGCCACAGTCTTCTGGGCATGCGATTGCCAGCAGAAGATGCCACCTGCTAACTTAAAGAAATAGCCAGTGATAGAACGTCGCTTGACAGGATCAGCAGCCCAGTCCAAGTCTGTGAATGCGAGGAGACCTCCATCGGAATTACTGTCGTAGGTGAGGGTATAATCCTTTGTGCCAGCGAGATAGCGGCAGATGTAGAGAGCTTTATCAAGATGCTCCTTGGTCGGATTTGTAGAGAATTGAGAAAGCTTTGTAACAGCATAGGCAATGTCAGGACGTGTGCCCAGCATAATATACAGAAGCGATCCAATTACAGACTGGAACTTGGCGCGAATAGCTGGATTAACTGGACCATCGTTAGGCATTGGCACATAGCCTGCAGGAAGCGGTGTGGTAGCAAATTTCGCATTCTGCATGCCAAAACGTTCAAGGACTTTCTGTAAGTAGTCCTGTTGGTCGATCAAGATCTTTCTGCCTTCTCGGCGAATGCACATACAAAGGAATTCTTCGACATCGCCTTGATCTCAGCATTCCCATCGAGCCATGAACTCGGCTTTCTTCTTATCAACAAAGGTTTTGTTAGGACCCATGAAGAGTGCATCATCAACCTATATGATCGCATACACAACTTCACCACTCTTCTTATCTTGGCAGATGAAGAGTCCAGCATCAGAAGTTAGGCGTTTGAAACCCAACACTTCCATAGACGAGCTAAGGGTTCGCCACCATTCAAGGGCAGCTTGCTTCAGTCCATGTAATGCACAACGCAGGCGTAGTACCTTACGTTCTGAGCCCTTGACTTTGAAGCCTTCAGGTTGCTCCATGTATATCTCCTCAGCGAGATCGCCATAAAGGAAGGTGTTCTTAACATCAACAGAAGTGATGTACCAGTCTTTGAGCACTGCAAGAGCAAGCATCATTCGAACAGTTTCAAAACGAACGACTGGTGAGAAGATCTCGTCAAAGTCAATACCTTCAACTTGAGAGAAACTTTTGGCAACAAGTCTTGCTTTCTTACGACCGTTAGTTTTAACGTCGAAGACCCATCTATTTCTGATGGCTTTGCGTCCCTTAGGAAGGTCACATAATTCGAAGACTTTGTGCTTGCAAAGTGCCTCAAGTTCTTCGCGGCAAGCAGCCTTCCATTCCTTCTGTTGCGCTTCAGGCAACTTCATAATATCACGGAGTGTCCATTCTCTGATATTAGCTAACTCAGGAATATCGGACGTTGGAAGCGAATCGTGTACTGGAACGGCATTGTTCAACAAGTAAATCACGAATCCTACTCCCCCTTCATGGGTAAGTCTTTCGACTACGCTTTCACCCCCTTGCGACTCAGTGCTTCCACTGGGTTCTGGAGCAGGCGGAGGCGGAAGTGGACCAGGAATCACACCTTTTGTACCACCTTTGCCTTTTCTGGACTTTGATGAGCCAGGATGATCAACTTTATGCGACGGTGTGGTGTCACCAGTGATCTTTCTCCAAGATTTCTTGTTCTCTAAGTCGCAAACAATTTGCGAGGGTTTATTCGGGTTCCGCTTTTCACCAAATATGTTACCAGGTTGCATAGTACCCGTCCGAAGCCTCGAAGATCGACGTGGACCTTCCGCCGCTGGTTGAGGTGGAGGTACAGGAACGTCGGCTTCACCTGTAGGCAACGGAGGACCAGATGGAGGTAACGATTGTTCCTCAGCCTGTTTAGGGCTACCCGCAGGTTCGTCAACCAGAGGTTCTGGTCTCTTTGGAAGGATTTGGGAGCGACTTCTGAGATTTCGTGACGGAGTATCGTCCATACTATCATCAGAGTCATTGTCTTCCAAAGGAATGTTGGGATTTTCACCCAAAGTAAAATGTTCACCATCCACTGGTGTTACACCACGAGTTTTCGCATCAGGACATCTGGGATACAGAGTCTCATCGAATAGTGCAGTAGTACCTTTAAAAATTGAGTTGTTGCTACGCATGAAGAGGAATCCTTTCATCCCTTCTTGATAACCGATGAAGGTCATCAACTCAGATCAAGGAGCGAGCTTATTGGTACGTTTGTCGTCAGGTATGAAGACATAGGCTGCACAACCCATAACTCAGAAGTGTGAAACATCCGGTGCCTTTCCGTACAGCATCTCAAACAGAGTTTTCCAATCTAAACGTTGCACAGGAGTGCGATTGTAGAGGTGGACGGCGTGTTGGTGACAAAATTCCCACCAGGACTGAGGCATACAAGCTTCAAAGCGAAGAGCCTGAGCCTTCTCAGTGATTGTCCTGTTGAATCGTTCAGCGCGACCATTCTGTTGAGGAGTGTATTGTACGCTCTGTGCAACTGCGATCCCATGCTCTTTCAGTAAAGCATCAAATTCGTCGCCTTTGTATTCTCCCCCTTCATCTGACATCCATTGCTTGATGTTAGTGTCAAATTGTGTTTTCACCATAGCAATGAAGTGCCTAAGCGCTTCAAGGGCATCGGATTTTCGACGTAGGAGGGTAGACCACGCATGTGAAGTGCAGTCATCAATGAAAGAGATGTAGTACTTGTACCAGTGATATGATTCAACCGGAAACTGCTTTAGATCCGAATGAATGAGGTCAAACGGTTTAGCAGCTCAACACTTGGAGTTGGGAAACGATTTCTCATGCATCTTGCCTTCAGCACAACCACGACATAGAGGAGTTTTACTGGTGTGTATTTTAAGGTCAAGTGGGAAATGCTGTGTATGTTTCCGAGCTTTATTCAGGGCTTTGTCCGAAGGATGTCCGAAACGCCTGTGCTCAATGTCATAGTCAACGTTGTAAACGATAGACTTGGCCAATAAACTCTCAGCAGAAGCTTTCCGCGAGTAGACCCAATAAATGGTTTGACCAGGCATATGAGGATAGCAAACAAGCGATTGATTTCGCTGTGATGAGTAGAAGGCTAACTTCTTCGCGTTTCCTCGAATAGAAAGTCTATCTTGAAGGAACTCACCCAAGGATAGTAGTCGTATATCCAACTGAGGTATGTAATAGACAGGATAGAGACGCGAAATACGCTCTGACATTTTCCCGTCTTGTCCTTCGACACTATGTTTAATGAAGACAGTTCCTTTACCCTTTATTTGTATAGGGTTGTTCTTATCGGCAGTATTTACCATTGAACCATTATCGAGGAGCTGATAATCAGCAAAGTCATTCATATCATGCGTAAAGTGCAATGAAGCACCGGAATCTAATAGCCAGCCCTGTGTGCTACTGGACTTCTTTCCCTTACATTGAGTACAGCCAACGAAATGATTGTTCAACACGTAAGTATAATGTACAAGTGACTCCAGGTCACTACCACGACTACGAAAGCAGCTACTGATAGAAACTAATCGAGAGCAACGCTGTGAAGTGGTATCAGTGTTGGGTAACAGATCAAGATAAGGGACTAACGGGTCGTCATAGAAAGATCCAAGAGAGACGTTGTCCGGAACGTCCTCTTCTACCCCTGCAGCTTCAGCAATGTCGTCGTCAACATCATCACCGAAAAGAGAAGTCAGGTCATTACCATCTCCCATGTCTACATTCATCAACTTCATCAGGACCAACGCTACGAGAATGTTTAGAAGAAGAAGAAGAGCTGTATCCGGGTCCGTCATCGTCCTCCAGAGTACGCTTGGACGAGGACGCGACAGCGCCAATACGTTCCTGGAGGGAGGTGCGGGCCTTGCTCGCCAGTTGGTCTGAGCGGCAGGCTTCGGTCGCCACGACATCCTTGAGCGGTTTGAGGTACCGCACCGTCTTGGGAACACCAATTCTGTCAGCAAGTGAGCGAGATTCACGAACATCTTCAAAGACTGACTCCGAAGGTTTGAAACCTGTGAACTTCTGCATGTTGGCAGGGTTCTTCTTCTTCGCTGAAGGAGGAGGGGCGAGAGTGCTGTCGCACGATTCGTCCCAGAAACCTTTGAAGGTCGCAGGAGGAGGTGATCCCCTAGCACGGCTAGAAGGAAGGCGCGTAGCAGCCTTGTAGTTGAGATCGGGATAAGTTTCGTCCCAAGTGCTCGGAGGAACATATCCTGCCCATGGATTGCGACTAGTCAGGAGAGGGTAGGTGTTCTCCGATGCGATCTCAGCACGGAGAGACTGCTCGATTGCATTTAATGCAACCCGGTATAGATGCGCCACACGCCGGTGTAAATAAAACCTAACTAATATGGCCAAATCTCCCCAACACTGGATGTAGCTGAAAGGCGCGGGAAACGTGGATCGGCGTTGATCAAAGGTTCCGCTCTTAGTCAGACTGCACCAAAGCTGATGAAATCAATACAAGAAGTTCTTCTACGAACTAAGCGAAGCTCCGCACTTGTCTAAAGCTCGGAGGGAGTGTGTATATGTGTGTGTGTAGGTTGGTAGGAGGGATTATAGCTCGTAAATATGAAGAGCGATGTGTGTGTGTGTGTGCTGCGTAAGTTCGTTCTGAGCCTCAAAGCAACTGCAGAAGAACCCCTAAGCGTTCAGAATACCCAAAGTTCAAATACCCAAGTAACAATAATGACCCCAAGTGGTCTACCCAAACCAAAGACCTTGCCAATCGGTCAATGGAACGAACTCCTTAGCTCAAACACCTCGGAGGTTCAACTAGCCTTGCCAATCGGCGTAGTTGGATACCAAATAAGTTCAATAAGTTTCTCAAGTCAAACAGTCAAGTTCTGCAGTTCAACAAGCCGTTCTATTCTGTTCTAATGTCTCTCCTGAAGCTAACCCCAAAGACCCTAGAGCGTGCCACCAATCAGGTTTCTGCTTTCGGAGCCTTGTAGATACTTTCGTACGGATTGCTTCCTCCGCCTAGTCAAGGGCGTTGGTTGCTTTCCTGATGAAATAGTACGGATTGCCTGGGGATCCTTGATGAAAACCCCAGTCCTTATATACCCTAGCAGCTACTAATTCTACCTAATCGTACCGATTGTGAATATACATCTGATTTCTACCTAAACTACCTTCTTTGGTATTTCTTTTGGAGAGTTTGTATTATTCTACGCGTTTTGGGACCCAAAGTCAACAATTACTATTTGCTTCGGAAGATCCTTGTAGACGCGCTATTCGATGGTATTCGTTCCTATCCGCCCAGCCGCAGCTGGTGGATATATTTTCCTATCTGGTTCCGTCTAGGAGTCATCTCCTTGTACCTTCAGAAAGACGGTCCCTCCGTCGACTGAAGTTCATACTATATTCTTTTCTCGCGTTGAGGCCCTAAGTAGTCCTTCTCAGAACCCCTGGAATAGTCCTCCTGCTTTTCCCCATGGCTCGCGCAAAAGTTATCTCTTTCTTCGGCGCGATGGCAGGATAATATCTGCTCCGACTTATCTAGTCAAATTCCTGGCGGTCCTTGTGGATCCAGGTACCGGCGTTGTAGTTCCGATGCTTGGGTCGCAAGTCCCTTCCACTTACCTCAAGAGTCCCCTCAGTTCTAGCCTTCTGAACTAGCTGCGGCAACTTCTGAAGTGTAGTTCTATGTCCTGTTCTCCTTCTAGTATATGTGGTCTGCCCTCAGAGGCGAAGCAGTAGCTCCAGGGACCGTCGATCATATCTCGATCACTTGGATACCGGGCCTTGAACAGCTTACACGGTGGCACCACTTCTAACTTCCGAAGTAAATTTTATCTTCCGTTCTTCCGGTTCAGAACTAAGTGGAGGCTAGAGGCGTATCCCTCCAACCTTGCTTACTTTCGCCCCGAACTCAGTATGAGTTTGCACAACATATTTGAGCACTTCAGAAACGCGCTATTCCGTGAGTGATCCCATATTCTGTGCCTTCGATATTTCTGAACGTCGTCTCTAGAATTCTACGACGTTAATCCTTATCCTGACGACTCCACCTTCAAAGTAGGCGATCGCCGTCTCATCCTCTCCCTTCCGTTCGATCAGTGGAACGAAACTTTGTTCGGCCTCCTGTTCCAACACTTCTTCCTCAGTCGACATCGTTCCCTGTACTGGGGCTACCTCGTCCGATATGATCATCACCAAGACGAGGTGTACTTCTGCGAGGCCCACTTCCATATCAACCTTCCTCTCGCGGCTCGGAAGTTCGTCAATACCGTTGCCGAAGGTATTGCCCGCGTTGGGTTCCTTTCCATGAAGACCGCCCTTGTTCCTGGAGCCGTCCAAGCGTGGATCGATGCCGTCGTCTTTGCCGCCGAAGCTCCCGCTCCTCCAACCTTGGGTTACGAGGAACTTCAGTTCTTTGTATTTACCCCTCAGATGGGTCGCTGGTTGTCTCGTACACCGCTAGCCTACTGTCCTCTAGTCTGCGACCTATATTATTTAGACCGCCTTCAGCAGAACGAAGCATGGCATTATACCGATTCGGAAGTAGATGTTCCATCCGTTATTCCTTGGTACAATCACCTAGACGACTCTGTACTGCCTAGTTTATTCCACTTAGACGCGTAGTATTTCTTTAAGTCTTCATAACATGACCGTGCCTTTTCTTCCGAAGTTCAGCCATCGAATCTCAAGGCTAAATTCTAAGTTTATCTGCTCCCGTGGAGCCGTTCTGGTTCGGGTTTCAGCAGGTACTACTTAGTTCCATCCTTCGGAACTTCGTCTTTCCCCGTTCAAATCCTTCTTAAATAGGTAGGATACTGGGTTTACCAATCAGTACAAGTCTTCCTTGCTTGCCTCCGTCGATCATTTCTCATGCCCAACGTTTGTGTTAGGACTCGCTTCGTATCTAGACGCTAGTTTGTACTTGCAAAATTGAACTTTCGGGTGTTACACGAGAAAAAGGAGGATCAGGATGCAGTAGGTAAGCTATTAGAACTCTACTTGAAGCTACTACGACGGTTCTGACCGAAAGTATACGGAGGGTTGTCTTAATTCTTAGGTATTCGAGGTGTTTCACACGAGTGATGGCGATGATTTGCAATGAAATGTAATTTGCTTATACTGTAGTTGTTTGTACTACGAGATTCTAGTGAAAGATGAATGTAGTTGTAGATAATAGAGAGATGTACGGAAAGATGGGGAGTCTTTGAAAAATAACTAGGCTGAAGCTTTGACGAGGTCAAACTTCAGCCTTTTATACTGTACGTGTCTACTGCGGGACTGCGAGATCTAATTAAGAGATAGATATTAATGCTACGGGCGTAGTAACTACGGATTCTACCTATAGTATGTGTTATTGTGGTAATTACTGCGGGGTTGTCGCAGGCGTAGTCAACTACGCCTGCGGGAATTTAATTAATGACTTATCATAATGTGTTGACCGTTATTCCTCCTGGTCAGAATCTGGGGATCCACGAGTCTCTAAGCGTTTGTCGGGGTGTTAATTGTGACTTTTTGAACTGGGTGTCTAACTCCTCGGTGTACGAACGTCGAAGGCCGATATTTGCTCAGGGTGTTGCCGAATGCGTTGACAGTGGGCGTCCCGCAAATAAATGGGTGTCTCGTGTGTTATGGTTGAAGCTGCGGGGCTGCGGAGGTTCTTCCGTAGTCGACCACACCTGTTTCGGTTCTTCGGTCCTCGAATACCGGTCTAAGCGGTTTGGGCGCTCGTCCGAGCGTCTTGACTCGTAACAGTTCGCACCATAGAAGATCACTTCTGCAATCTCCTGTACAGTACGTCCTAATCATCCTTTTCTTCTGAAGTTACTCTGATCTGTTTCAGAGTTGTACAAGCACTGGCCATACCACGAGGACTATTCCGCCAAGTTGACCGATCGCAGCCTCATCCCTCGCATTCCTCTCGACCGTGAAAGGGAGGCCTTGTTAGGCTTGCTCCTTCAGCACTTCTTCCTAAGCCGACACATCTCCATCTATTGGGGTTTCGTCGCCTGTTTCGACTTCAGACAGGCCCCCATCTGCTTCTATGAAGACAACCTGTCTGAGTACATCCCTCTCGAATCTCAGAATGTTATCGACATGGTTGCAGAGGCAATCGCTCGCGTAGGGTTCCTAGGTTCCCGTACAGCCTTTACCCCTGGAGCCACCCACGCCTGGATCGATTCCGTTGTCCACTGCATGGTCGATCCTCCTCCCTCGAAGTTGGAATTCAAACAGTTGACCTTCTTCCAGTACGACCCTCTCATGGCCCACTGGGTTACTTGTCCTTCCTGCTACCACAATCCTGTCCTCCACGAAGAGTTCTATCTCGATGAGTTAAACCGACCCGATCCTCCATCCGTTTGGGATTACCAACGCGATGATTCTGAGCTGGACGAGTACTTCGGATGGGACGAAGTTGTGGTTCACAACATGTGGGAGTAGGAGCATCTTTCCTTTATAGTCATTCTATACTCGTGCATCTATCTCTCGTCCCTTTACTACTTTGGTAGATCTTCTATTTGTCTTCATCTTCAAGTTCTGAAGTTGATCATACTCTTTGACTTAGCCGAAATAGATTTAACCCTGCTCATACTTCAGTCCCTTATTATCGAATCTGAAGCTCTCTAGTCTTTGCCTTCTTATAGTCATGCCTCGTCGGAAGTTCATAAGTTCATACAGTTCCATCTGCTCTTCAGATGAGGCTCTTGCCCGATTCACATCGTCCGGCGTTCCTTCCTTTTATTCGTTGGTCGCTCATTGTTATTGTCCAATCCTTCCCTTGGTCTGGTCACAGAGGCTAGTCGATGTTCTGAAGTTTGTAGAACAGAGCGACCCCTACAGGTTTCGGGTGCAGTAAGATGACTTAGTATCGTCTTATCCTTCCGCGCTAGTCCTGAACCTTTTACTAGCCGTTTGGGCTCACGCTAATACTAAATATACTCCAGATAATATCCCTTCTGAAGTTCCATAAATCGCTTAAAATTAAGCTAAAATAATGAGCGCTAGTAGCAGGCGCTACATCTCCCCCAAAGCAAATCTAGACCGTCCCCGGTCTATGGTTCCCAGAGGAAATGTGCATCCTTCTAAACCAACTTTCCGTTTTGGGAATTTTCCCATGCCACTTAGCAATCCTCTAATCCTTTCAAATCCAACCGTTTGAAGCTCATATTCTTTTCAGGCTTTGTTGTTCACTCCCATCAATCAATAGAAGTCGAAGTGATCGGTGGTGCGGATCCGATTTACCCGGAACCCAGATCTATGCTTCTTTAGGTAGCTTCTAAGGCAAAATCCTAGTTGGCTTGGGAATCCTTTCTCGCTAAGTTCATATTTCAACTTAGATTGTTCAAATCCTATCCTTAGGTTCCAGCAGAACATGGAAGAACATTCCGAATGTCACGGGAGAGTTGAAGTTGATTTCTAAGGCGAGTTTTGCTGAGTCAACCTAGGGTATTTAACCCTTGCTCTCTCTTTCCCTGCTCTCATTCTCCTTTCCTCCTTTCCGTCACCATGTCGCCTCCTCTGTCCGTAGACTATCCTTTTCTCCACGACTTCGATATCCCTGATCAATTCATTCCTGCCGTTTGCGCGTTCGCCGACTTCCATTCCTATTTCAATGATCCCGATGGCACCGACCTCTCCAAATTTGAGGAGGAACTTGTCGCAATCTCTACTCATCATACGGCAACCCTCGTAAGTCTCTACTTTGCATTTTCTCTGTTAGGTCTCCTTATTTTCGATCGTCTAGCGCCAAATGTCCAAGCACAAGTCTTCTTTTGATGACGACACTGATGCATTCCCCGGCGTGGCCCTTCTGACCATCGTTGAGCAGACAAGGACCTTGGCAGACGCCGATTCTGCCTATAATCGATCCAGCTTTGGTTGGTGGCCGCGCCCTTCAGCTTTGAAGCAACTGAAGGACGAAGCCTACCGGGTACGTTCAATCTTTTCCGTTTCTTTTTCTATTCTAAATCCTTTGCCTTTTAGCCATTCCCTTTGGGGTACTCTCTTGATCAATGTCTATTGAACTTTTTCTCTTCCAAACGTCCCAACACTCCTCCAATCAACAATGGAACGATCGTCCTTGAGGAGCCCGATGACCCATCCAAGCTTTCAAAAGCCGACGCATCCCTTGCATCTTCTCAATCCGCTGGGCGGGTTCCCAAACTGTCTCCCCTACCCAAGATTGCTACCTTGGACTCAGTGTCCAAACCCCCATCTTTGTCTGGGTCAGGCGTTAAGCCTGCAGCTCCTCCTTTTGGTCTGGCATTTCGTTCTAAACTTGGCCCCGTCTCCAAAACGAGTAGGGAACCCCTCTTGGCTATGCGAGCCTCCAAGGTACGAGCTGCCCTAGTTTATATGTATCTTTCTTTTTCTAATCCTTTAATATAGGCTCCTCGTCCCGTGCACGAAGACGAGCTACCCGCTGAAGAAGAAGAGGACTCAACTGACGCTGAAGTTCGATCTATCCCAGCGCCAATTCCCCTGAAGACCTCCATTTCTTCGAAAGCTGCTCACCCCTCTACCAAAGCCGGGGCTAAAGCTGCTCCCAAAAGTTCTCGCAGCGGTGGCTTTTGTCCCTCCATCAAAGGTTCAGCCTCTTCTAGTTTCCGACGAGTCGCAGAGGACGATGACGCCATGGAGGTCGACACTCCTCTCGCCTCTTCTTCTAAACGCATCCCCACTCAGCCTCGTCATGGTGTTTCTACTAAACAGGTCGCGCGCGGTACTTCCAGGCCTCGTATTCATCAACCCGTCCCTTCCCGCAACTCTTCGCTCACAGCGAAAGCCACGGCGTTGGCTATTCGTGTCAGCAAAGGCAAAGAAGTTGATGCTCCGAAGAGCTTCAAGATTCCTTCCAAGCCTTCCGTAGTATGTTTTCTTCTTTTTTCTTAACTCGCTATTTACTTATCTTTGTTATTAGGTTATTTCCGGCTCTCGTCAGGCATCCTCTTCTCGACACTCCTCCCCTCCCATTGATGAAGAGGAAGAAGTGTAGTACTTCTTTGCCTCTATGTAACGTGACCGTGCCTTTTCTTCTGAAGTTCAGCCATCAAATCTCAAGGCTAAATTCTTAGTTTATCTGCTCCCATGGAGCCATTCTGGTTCGCGTTTCAGCAGGTACTACTTAGTTCCATTCTTTGGAACTTTGTCTTTTCCTGTTCAAATCCTTCTTAAATAGATAGGATACTGGGTTTGCCGATCAGTGCAAGTCTTTCTTACTCGCCTTCGATCAATTCCCATGCCCAACGTTCACACCATAGAAGATCACTTCTGCAATCTCCTGTACAGTACGTTCTATCTGTCCTAAAGCGCTAGACGCAAAGACTTCGGATACAGAGACGACGACGGCAGAAGTCGACTAACGGAGACGACAGCAGAGACGGCTGAGGCAGTGAGCAGATAGCAAAGGCAGATAAAGGAGCTGGTCCCAACGACAAGTCAGATACATTGCAGATAGAGAAAGACAGAAATAACTACTCACCTGGTCCCAACGACAAGAGGTCAAGATGAGGGACCAGGTGTAAACTACCTAGCTTATATACCCAGTCAGAGGTCTGAGATATGAGTCGTGAACGAGTAGGAAAGACAATAAGAAAACAATAAGGAAACAATAGTAGTCAAGTATAAGACAATAGCGAGTCCGGAATGAGTAACTAGGAGATGAGAGAAGACAATAAGAACAATAGAATGAATGGGTCGTGAAGAAGGTGTAAAAGACAATAGTGTGAGAAGGGAATATGTGGGAAGGGGAAACGGGCGTCTGGTAGGCGTTAAAGAAACAAGTAAGCGCTGAAAGGGGAATAGGCGCTGAGAAAGGAAAAGATAGGGGAGAAGCGGCACTTCATGACACTATCCATATCCCTTTCTTCCAAAGTTAACCTAGTCGGCGTCAGGGTTGTACAAGCACTGGCCATACCACGCGGACTACTCCGAGAAGTTGACAGATCACAGCCTCATCCCTCGCATTCCTCTCGACCGCAAGAGGGAGGTCTTGTTAGGCTTGCTCCTTCAGCACTTCTTCTTAAGCCAACACATCTCCATCTATTGGGGTTTCATCGCCTGTTTCGACTTCAGACAGGCCCCCATCTACTTCTGTGAAGACAACCTGTCCGAGGACATCCCTCTCGAATCTCAGAATGTTATCAACATGGTAGCAGAGGCAATCGCCCGTGTAGGGTTCTCAGGTTCCCATACGGCCTTTATCCCTGGTGCTACCCATGCTTGGATCGACTCCATTGTCCACTGCATGGTCAACCCTCCTCCCTCGAAGTTGGAGCCCAAACAGTTAACCTTCTTCCAGTATGACCCCCTCATGCCCAGTGAAAATGAACACGCATTGTCAGCTATTGTTGCATATTCCCAGGCATTAAGCGCGGGCATCCCGTGGAATTGTCCCACAATAGCTGACAAAGTGAAAAAGCGGGAACTTTTATCACTTTCTCCACTATTGTCAGACATTATAGGGACCAAAATGAGCGGACGACCGTGACAGGGCTCTTCTCACATATTGCTAGATATTATTTGCTGTCACATTCCATGCTATTGCCAGAGATTAAACACAAATTCAATATTGATTATTATACAGTATTTACAACAGTCATACAAGGAACTACATAATTGGTATATGTACAATGGAAAAGGATCCCCAATACAGTAATGAGAAGTAAGTTCTGCAGCTTTCCAGACCATTGTACTTATAAACATCAGTCGTGATTGAGGCGAAACCTGCCTGGAAAGTAGTGAGTTCACCTTGATGCAAAATAAGAGAAAGAGAACATACCTGAGCTCTGCGGCTCCGCGACTTGACTTGGCTGGCTTCTAATTGGGGCTCGACGTGACTTCTGCTAGGTGTTACTAGAGATGAGATCAGTATATAATATATGGGGAGGCTAGGAAAGGGAGAGGACTTACTGAAAGGGGACAGTACAGTATGTGACGTGGTCGTGGTTGAGAAGAGAGTGAGCTGGCAGTGGCTGTGTCCAAATTGTCCAATTTTGGACTCACACTCGGCAGGCTCACCGGCGCTCAGATTCACACATGTGTGAATATAGGCGCCGGCGACCACAACAGTTTGAACAGCGACAATGACTACCAAAGCTGCTGGTCTCGATGTTTGCTGCCTAAGCTCTGAAAATCTTGTATTGATGTTCACAAATGGCCAAGAAAGTGTACCACTGCCACCCTATCTACATGTAAGGTCATGATAATGAAAAAAGTATGTTCTATTTGGCACATCATGAAATTTGAGCTAAGTTGGGATGCTCTCCAGAGGGTGTCAGACAATATGAGAGAATATGCCATAGTCAGTAGCATAGTCGGTAGCTAGTACCTTGAACTCAATGTGACGGCAAGCTTGCCTCAAGCCCACCCTGGGTTACCTTGGGTCACCTCAGCCTTTTTTGTATTGCCTATACAAACTGCGACATTGCCGGGGAGACAATCGCAGCTTAGAATACGGTGGAATAGCTGGGAATAGTGCGGGTCACGTCATTTCATGTATTTAATGACTGACAATAGCTGTGAATGTCCCTGAAAGCTTGTCGATTTT
>JANHQD010002924.1:0-30570 GCA_024721195.1 Marasmius sp. AFHP31
AGGAGAGGTCTACTCGCCCTGGAACTGAAAAGGTCAGCAACAGAAAGATGGATTCAAGTGGTGGACATACCCGAGTTGGAATAGCTGGCTTTGATGTCGGGGCTGGAACTCTGGCAAAACAACTTGGGCGAGGGAGTGGAGGGAAAGTGGGCGAGAATTCCGGGTCTTCCGCGTTGGACAATTGCTCCAAACGTCAATAGACCATTTTGGGCCCAGTTTGACAGATCGGTGATCCGTCTCCCTCCGGCTGCTGCAATCAGGTACAGAAAGTCACCAAGGGTTTTCTCGACGTGGGCGATGATTTCAGTGGAGTTGAGTTGAGGAACAGCGTCTTGGCGAAGTGGGGAGAAGCGGGTGAGGTATGGTCGGAGGTGTCTTGCGCTCGGTGGATTGAGGGAGATGTTAGCAAGATTGTAATGCCAGGTCAGTGTTTTCAAGTCAATCGACCAGTCCTCAACACGACGCGTCACCTGTTTGCCATTATTGACAGGTCAAGGCTAAAAATAGATAAGCTCACCGGAAATGTCAGAGCTTTGTCGTCGCGCAAAGATTGAATAGGACATCACTCAGCGGGGAAGGGGGACTCAAATGATAGGCGTACATATATATAATTCAAGTAGGGTAAGACAATGTGATCCTTATTCCGGTACCAACTGCTGATCTCATTCGCATTTGCGAGTTCTGCCGCCTTTCAGCCCTCTTACTCAAAATTCCGGATGAGAAAACTCACCATTGTATGTCAACATTGTCATCACATCCGACTCAGTCACCGCGAATACTTGAGTCAGCAGCGCCGACCTGCAACATCCCATGAATATGACTAACGGAAAAGAAAACCCCGCCGACTCACCGATGACACACTGCTGCCTGTAGGACGCTTTTCGCTATCTGCGGATGATCATTCGTATGATTTTGCCTCATTCATAACTCAACGCCCACCTTCTTGAATAAATCTTGATCCTCCCCATCAATCAGTTCGAGGGTAGTCGCTGTGTATCTTCCCTGGTATCCAGATACCTTGGCGGTTTGTACCATCTTCTTCAGTCTGACAACTTGCGGCTTTGAAGATGTCGACGTTTCGTCATCCGGCTCGACATGGACGCTTAGGATCTTGGAAGATTGAAGGCGGAGGCAATGGATGTCGCTATCCATTACCACTCTGATCGTCTTTCCATTCTGCAGACGAGAGTTAGCCTCTTCGTGAATGTCGGCAGGACAAGACGACGCCTACCACAGTTACTCGGTCCCTCTGCAAGGTATGATAATTATTAGTAGTGAATGCATTTCCAGCTATATTCGGGAAGCTGGCATGGTCTCCGAGAGTCAGGCCTTGAGCGTGGGGAAAGTAAGTAGCCATGTCTTCAAGATGGGGGAAGAAACAGGAAGGAAGCGGGTACGACAGAAGGTGTGAGGTGGGGGAGAGAACGACAGAGAGTGTCGAACACGGCACACATTATATGAGCCCAGCCTCACAGCTACCTCATGCTCTGCACGGGTCGTATCCTGTCGCATCTCCTCCGTATCTCCCATGAGCGCTTGCACAATCACGGAAATGATCATAACATTTTCAGAGCGGTGGCGATCTCGTGGTCAGCTCATTGTCAACTTCGGACGTGCAGGGGAACGCTACCAACAACGCTTCATTCATGCGATCGTTAAGTGTATTCGGGTCAACTGAACGGAAAGACAGACCGTCCATGACCCATCCCACCGCACGCGGACAGAGGACTCAACCCACTACGAATACCCACGCCCAGGTATTCTCAGTCCTGTCAAATCATAAATAACTTCACTCTGGCAATAAACGAGGACAAGTCACCTCCGAAATTGTACCCCGTACTACTGCACACGCAGTATCGCTCAGCCCATCTACGTTGCGCAGGATTCACATCCAATCGATCGATGAGGGGAGTATTCCTACGCATTTAATACTCCAGATTTGGATCACCGTTGGTTCATACCTGCAATACCGAGATCGCGTCGATGAGCTTCGTCCAGAGAAAGTTCTGGTGACAATGTGAATGGTGTGAGTGACGAGCCGTTTCACGTTTCACGCCATTCCTCCCTCCACGACTCATATCCTCTTATCTTGACGTCTCCCAGTCCTGTTTAGCCATCTTTGTTCCCCTTCTACTACTTTGAATCGTTTGCGAACATACTGCACGTCAGTGGATATAGTTCCCCAGATACTCACCCCCGGCGGGTCGCCGTGTACTCCTTCAGTACTCCCCTGGTACTCCTTGTCATGTCTCGGAAAGATTCGTGAGATTGGGGAGGTTGCGCTGGCGGATGAAGCAGATAGGAGTGTTCCAGAACCAAAATTCCAAAGTCTCGAGCTTTATTCGTTGACAAGCGCTTTGAGAGTGTCGTCGTAGCTCCGAATCCCAAGTAACATACACAAGTTCAGTTTGGAGGTTGTAATCTTCGATTGCTAAATGCCTAATCCTGTTTGTCGACCTTGTAACCTCGAGAGTGAACGTTGAAGTGACACCTCGAATTTATCATCGACTCAATCCAGCGTGATTCGAACACGCCTTAATCGATTTGATTCGTTGGCTTTGACTTTGAGTGAGATTGCGGGAAGTTGTTGTGAAAAGAGACGACGAATTGCAGCACGACATGGTCGTCGAAAACCAACATTCGGAGCCGGCGAGCAACGTCCCGGATAATTCGGAGTCACGGTGATTCCGGACTTTCGTTCCGAGTCGAGACTCTCCAAGTTCCAGGTCGTCTTGAGTCGGCACTACGGTAGCAAGATGTGTTCAGAATACACCTATCAGATGGATGAATGTATCGACCGGAATCGAGTAGAGGTATGGTGTTTATGTAGGTGATCCAAGTACTGCACCAAGCACACCAGGCCGTGTCCCAGTAGTAATTGAGGAAAAACAGAACGGACGCCTAGAATACCACATTCTCGCAGCTACGATTTTGATAGGTGAACCGTGAAACAAAGCATGCATCTCCCCACGCCAATGCCCTATCCAATGTTTCCAACCTACGCTATTCCGTGTTTCTGGCATCGACAACACTAGCATTGCCAAGGACCTCAGTCATTCCCATTCCCATTCCCTTCAACGCCCATGAGCAATGAAACCAATTGATCATGACTTTAGTGAACGCTCAGGCTGGTACATTGAAACCCATGAAGAACGTCCACGACCCCCGACCACAGGACGTATACTCTCGGCAATTCCCACGAAGCTTCCTCGTTGCGAGCAACGGTCTATATGTGAGTCTGAGGCCCAACATTCGAAGCCGATATTGAGGGGGATAGATAAGGTGGATAAGCTCCTAGGCATAGCGTACTTAGCACAGGTTAGACAATTCTGTGCCCACACGGGGTGCACAGGGGAACGATGGAGAAACAAAGGTGAAACATTGAAAATGAACCAAGGAAAGATGAGAGAGGTTAGGAAATAGTGATCATCGAAAGGTGGACCATAGGTAGGGTCAAGGGAAAGGTGATGGTAAAAAAGCCAGAACGTAATAAGGACAAGATTGGTTTCGAGACTGAAATTTTAAAGACTCCCAGCGACATCCAGCAGAATAGAACGAACGGATTGCTCGACCACAGACCGTCCACCCTCTCCCCCCCGAATCAAAAGGTAAAAACAGCGAAAGCGAGAACCAAAGAAAAAGTCGTAAAGAGTTGAGTGAAAATGAAGCGATCGAATCGAAGGTGCGGCGTATAACACGCTGTAGAAAATGAACAATGCTGGCCATGGGACTCGGGAGGCAGAGACCCGTTATCTAAGTCGCCGTGCCCTCCCAGATCATAGAGAATCGGTCCTCGGATATGTCGAGACGAAAAGGTGCAAAAAAGAGACCAAATGAGAGAGAAAGGGACGAAAGGAACAAAATTGAATGACTTACGGAACAACTGGGTACTCATATTGCCAAACGTGCGATTGATTTCTCTATATCCTCCTAGAGCTCGAGACGTTTCCAACGCGGTATGATTCGGCCATTGTTAGTGTTACTCCCTCCTTTTGCTTATTGTCGTCCTGGGTCTCTCATCTCAGCTTCCCTCCTCTCTTTTCGCGCACGTCTGTAGTGGGGCTTGCAGATGTGGGGAACACCCAACTTCTAGCTGTCTCCACGTCGAGTGTTCGGTGGTTATATGCTCTTTCTTTGGCTTATGACCTGAGATGGTCATACGTGGGTTGTCGGTCAGCCTTCTGTTGCACGAGAAAACGCGAGAAAATGAGGAGAGAAAAAAGTGAGAAAGCTGGGAAGGCAGTGAGTAGATGAGCGCCGAGGGAGAGAAGCGGATACTGATCGTTCAATCGCCTGAACGATCACGTTCTCTGGCGCTGATCTTCATCTTATCTCGGAATTCGAGAAACTACAGAAATGGCACTAGGTTTACAATTGGATGGTCTCGACGCCGAGCTTGCATGGCATCGATATTAATGGGAGTCTTGGAAAAGAGTCTAATGTCGAACTAGTCGAATGACATGTTTCTCCCAATCAAACCCTTGGTGGATGAGGTGGGTTGTGACGGTTGTAAGGAGTTGGGTGCGAATGAGGAGGAGGATTTCCGCGGGTAGGATAGGAGGAGGATGAGCAATGGTGATGATGGCATCGAGAGTGCGTGTTTCGAGGGAGAGGTAGGCGAGTGAGGCGTGCATGAGTTGGGTGGAGATCGTTGCGATCGATGGGTTGGTCGAGTCCATGGGAGAGTGCGGTATTTATAGCATCAGAGTTTGGAATGGAAGCAAGTGATAGATTTTAGACGCTGTTTCTCGATCGGACTGAGTTGTTGAAGACACAAGTCAAGTCATCCGCTGCAATCCCGACAGGAATTAGTAGAACTTGTCGTCGTGGGGGTTGTGGGTCAGCTCGAAGGGGGTGGCGATTGAGTGAAACCAATTGGACTGCTTCCTCCTCTTCTAGAAAGGCATCTGCATTGTAGGGAGGCCGTAGCCGGAGTAAAATCCTCTCTTCGCCATTCACATCTTTTTTGACTTTGAGTGAACGAATCTTCTGGAGAGAGTAAAGAGCTCACCAAGACTGATTTCAGTATCAATATACAGCTATGACATTGGCCGACAGCTGCCGATCTTGAGTCACCGAATAGGTTACGCTGGCCCAGAAAGAATTCTGCTGAACGATCCAACCGTGTTTCTTCATGATAGGCTTCACCAACGAAGCGATTCTTTGCAGCATAATAAGAGCATCGACAGAGCGTTTGAGGCTTTTCAGATGTGAGAGGGATTTGACGAATGACTCGGGCAAGGATGGTGGAAGTAAAGAGGAAAGCCGTGTAAGCGCTGGAACCACTGGAAAGTAGAAGACGCGTCGCGAATCGTGATCACGCCGTTACGTTTTCGGCACCACCCTGGCTTGTTTTCTTTCTTACCACCACCACCGTCACTCTTGCTGAATCACTCTATCAAGCATGTGGAACGAGCTTGAGGTCTTTAAACCTCCTGCAACACCTGCGAAGTGCGTTCATGTGGACTTGAAGCGAGTCGACTGCTCCTTTCTCGAGCTATCAGTACTGAAGACCTCTGTGCAGCAGATATCGGCCCTGAAAACTCTCTCATTTCCCTGGCGTCCTCGAATGGACAAGAAAACCTTATTTAGCGCAAAGAGTTGGCACAGATCTCCTCCTCTCCCCCCCTCAACCCTGGCACTTTCCCTCCAACCTCCTTCCATCGAAGAAGAAGCAATCTAGCTCACCGAAAAATCTCAGAAATGGGCCATTTCTCCCAACCACATTGACGTCGCCTCCAAACAAGGGTCTCTCCCTCCCGTGTCCAACTTGCTAGCTGACAAGCTCCATGCGATCATAACGAAAGCGGCGGGGGATGGCAAACCGGTGTTGACAATGGGTGCTATTGACCCGGTGCAGATGACGCAGATGGCGAGATTTCAGAAGGTAGTATCTGTTTCTGGGTGGGCGTGTTCGAGTGTGTTGACGACGGGGAATATATAATGAGGTTGGGCCGGGTTTTGGGTGTGTGTTTTCTCTGTTCTTCTGGTGGTGTGTGGCGTGCTGACGTTGATGCTGGCTGGTAGGGACTACCCGTACACGACTGTACCAAACCAAGTTTATCGGATCTTCCGTGCGCAACAACTGCATGATAAGGGATATTATGATGAACGGGTTTCGGCTACACCGGAGCAGCGAGAGAAGATGGTATATATGGATTATCTGAGACCTATTGTTGCTGACGCTGATACCGGGTGCGTCGCTACTTCACCGCTATTACCTGGATTGACGAAGTTCATTTAGATACGGTAGATCATCAGCCGTTATGAAGTTGACGAAACTCTTCTCCGAGTCGGTGAGAATACTTTCAAGCCAGAAGAAATCTTTTTCAACTCCATACAACATACAACTTTGACTCTCTAGGGCATTCGCTATCTACTTCGAAGACCAACCCCACGGTGGTAAAAAGGTACCGTTCGTCTCTCCATCCATAACTCTACCTCCCACTCACCCCCTTCACAGTGCGGCCACCTCTCCGGAAAAGTCCTTGTCCCCACCTCCACCCACACCTCCCGCCTCGTCTCCGCCCGATTTCAACTCGACCTCCTCAAATCCACCATGCTCATCATCGCCCGAACCGACGCCGAATCGGGGAAACTGATCTCGTCGGCGGTGGATGTGGCGGATCATGAATTCGTGAAAGAGACGACGGTACCGGGCAAGCCGTTGGCGGAGGTGACAGGGGCTGAGGGGAAGGAGGTTGATAGGATTGAGGGGGAGTGGATGGGGGAGCATCGGTTGGTTACGTTTGGTGAAGGTGAGTTGGGTATGAGGAGAGGAGAGTGGGGGGAGGCGCTGACTCTGTTTGATAGCTGAAGCTGCGATAAAGGTATCGACGATTAAGGATAAGGAAGGTGCGGTCAAGACGTTGAAAGATGCGACGGTGGGAAAGTCGATTTCGGATATACTGGGTGCGCCGGTGTTTTGGGATTACGAGAGTACGTCTGTTTTTTTTTTCTTTCTTTTCGTTGGTTCGATTGCTCACTTTGCCTTTTTGTTTCGACTTTTAGTGCCTCGTACCCGAGAGGGATACTACCACGTAACCAGTGGTCTTGGTGTGAGTTCTCTCTACGAATCCCGCATCCAACTTACGCTTACTTACTGCAATTAAGAGAGCGACAACATTCGCACCATACGCCGATCTGGTGTGGTTGGAGACCAAGACGCCTGATATTGAAGAAGCGAGGTATTTTGCGAGGAAGATCCGTGAGACGTATCCCGAAACGTGAGTACCTCGGTTGACTGGCCAAGGCGTCAACTAATGTGTGGCTTTTTCAGACGATTGGTGTATGATTTGAGTCCTAGATTTAACTGGTTTGCGCATGGGTTTAGCGGTAAGTAAAAGCCAAATCCAAAGCCGGTTACATCGACGATCGTGCTCACCGATCCGTTCAGAAACGGACTTGAAAAACTTTTGCTGGGAGTTGGGGAAAGAGGGGTATGTTATGCCCATGCGTTTTTCGTATGCAATGGTGCTCACCTTCCCCCCTCCGTAGCTTCGTCCTCCAGTTGATCTCGTTGGCTGGGTTACATAATAATGCTACTGCGACTGGTCAGTGTCGAAGGTCTCTTCCGATTGCACAGGGAGAAACTAACATACCCTCTCCCCCCCCCCCCGCCCCCACAGCTGAACTCGCCGCACGATACAAAGAAGACGGAATGTTAGCTTACGTTCAGCTGGTACAGAGGAAGGAAAAGGAGGTTGGGTGTGATGTGTTGACGCATCAGAAGTGGCGGGTCCCGTCGAATGCTAATACTGACTGAGAGGATCATACTGATGCTGAGATGCTGATGATTCTTTAGGAGCGGAGCCAACTACCTTGACAAAATTTTATAGAGCGTGTCATCGGGCTCGTCGAGCACGAGTGCGGTCGGGGAGGGTAGTACGGAGAATTCTTTTTAGAGTGAGTGGTGGGTGGGTGTGGGGGTAGAGATAGTGCGCTCAGCACTGTAAATCAAGCACTTGACTTGTCACATCATGAGATCTGACTTCTTCACATGAAAGACTCGATTACTGTCCAGCGAAATATCCAACGGGCTCTTTGTGATGACAACTTGACGAGAAACCTACTGTCTGACATCTAATTGTCGAGACCGCCGGCGCTAAACCTGGCACCAATTTGATTCCCCCCAGCTTCGTATCCAATCCTTTGTTCAAAACGGTCACGTTCAACGGTGGCCTGCGGCTGCTCTTGAAGTCGTCTCGGGATTACAATCGCACCATCGGGACAAATTCAATTGACCAGAAAAGCAGAGGGACACGTCACCAAGTGTACCAAAAATACCAACATGTAGAAAGAGAGTTAAGACTCTTTTTCGAGTCTCGACTCGAACGACGCGGGTGACTGGGCTCAAGGTGAGCTCTCAGCTACTTCTCGACAAGTTCCCTTACCATTCTCGACCCGCTACTGTTCTTCGATGCAGTGACATGTAGTGGGGGTAGGATGGATATACGACACTCCGTGAGAGTGTGCTGCCTAGGGTGGATGTGGCGCTGAGCACTAGCGGATGGAATCCTGGAACGAGGGACTGTTGCCTCCCATTCTGATCCAGCTGCGTTCGCCCCCCGCCCCCTTGCGAATGAGCAACGAGCGGCACCCGTAGAGCAGAGACCCATCCTCGACACCACGACGCCATGTCAAACACTGTCAAACGAAGTCTCAACGACCGTAGCACCACAAACATAGGGAATCACAACCATACTTATCAGGGTGTT
This sequence comes from Marasmius sp. AFHP31, assembly GCA_024721195.1. Classification (NCBI taxonomy): domain Eukaryota; kingdom Fungi; phylum Basidiomycota; class Agaricomycetes; order Agaricales; family Marasmiaceae; genus Marasmius; species Marasmius sp. AFHP31. Next base: position 8,718 of record JANHQD010002924.1, read on the forward strand.
AATATTAAACATTACCATACGACCCCTCAGCAAGGTAATTTGGTACATGTTGCGTACGAATAATTACTGATTGTTCTCCGTATCCCAGAACCAAGCTCTGCGACGCTACTGGGGAAGGCTGCGCTCAGTGCTTTATACAACTCGGAGGCACGCTATCCTCAGCCAAATGTTTTGCCTGGTACTCGAAAGAAAATTCTCCAAGAACTAACCAGTTGGGTTGAGGACGGCTCGGGGGACAAGGGTAGAGTGCATTGGGTAGTATATGGTGCTGCAGGGGTTGGAAAGTCGGCGATCGCTCAGGCACTGTCAGAAAAGTTCACCAGAACTGGACAGCTGGCAGCTGCATTCTTCTTCTCGCGAAATGATACCTCGCGGGACAAATTGACTCCTTTCATTCCAACTTTAACTCATCAGCTCGTCACATTGCCCACCCTCAAGCCAATTTTGATGCCCCTCGTTGACGATGCAATCCGTTCGATGCCCGGAATATGAGGAAAGAACTGGGAAGACCAGTTCAAAGCAATCATACAAGAGCCATGTGCTCGAGTCCAGCCATCGGAATGGGAGACCCTCCCTCGACTTGTCATCATTGATGGCGTTGACGAATGCGTCGACGCGACGTCCCAGAAGAGGCTCCTCGAAACGATTCGAGCATCTACTGTAACTCTGCCCCTCGACTTCTTTATATTCAGTTGGCCAGAGCCCCATATCACTCGCATATTTCACCACGAATCGTTCATCCCAGCTCCACACATCATGTCTCTTGCTCACTTTGCCGTTCGGGACGACATCGAGAAATATCTACGCCAGGAATTCGAGCGCCTTCGGGAAGAGCACAGGGGGACACTACCCGTCTGGTGGCCAGGTGAGGACGTGATCATGGTGCTTGGCGATCGCTCATCAGGTCAGTTCATCTATGTGATCACCATCATGAAGTTCCTCAGCACCGGAAAAGTCCCAGTCACACCTCAGCAACGTCTGGAGGCTGTTCTTCGTGCGGAGCCCGTATCGAATTCCACATCCCCTTATCCTGACCTCGACCAACTCTACTCCCAAATACTTCATTTCTGTCGAAATGACGGCAGGAAGCTCCAGCGGGTCCTGCAGTTCATTGTCAGCCCCGTCTACCTTGGACTCTCGAAAACTTTCACGCTGCCAGGATCGCCTCGTATGGCGTCTACTTCCGCTGTTACGATCGAGCAGCTTCTGGGCCTGGGACGAGGAGAAGTCACAGCTCTTCTATCGGGCTTACACTCGATTCTTCACGTCCCGGAAGACCGTGCTAATCGCGTGTCCGTCTTGCACGCTTCATTCGCCGACTTCCTACTGGACTGTAATCGTTCAGGTAATTATCATGTCGGCGAAAAGCTTGAACGGAAAGCGTGGGTAGAGATGGTCGTAGCCTATCAAGCGAAGTGGCTATCACAACTGAGTGCTGGACATAGATCCACACGGTCTCTCGAAGGGGTGTACGATTATGAACTAGGTTCACTCAACTTGTGGAAGTACTTGCACGACAACCTGCGTCGTGCTGATGTAGCCATAACGGATGCAGTCGCAGAGGCTCTAAACGGGTTTAATCCACACCCATACCTCGAGATGATTCTTCATTGGTATGTTGTTCTTGCCAGCAGCTATTAGTAAGATGCTAAGATCACACCCGCAGGAACTACTCTAAGTCTCCTGTGAATTCGCATGTCTGTGCAGTGTTTTCAGACAATCGACACGATTATCAAGACCAGATACCCAATGATCAATACGCACCGGGGGTCAGAGTTCAGATAGAGATGCTTTACGACGTGTTCCGTCTTTTGAAGGTGCATTTGGCTCTCTGTCTCGGTAATTAACGAGTGGACCGATAAACACCTGGAACATCAGCAGAGACATCATCACAATGTCATGAAGTGCCGCTTTTCCCCCTATCTTTTCCTTTCTCAGCGCCTATTCCCCTTTCAGCGCTTACTTGTTTCTCTGACGCCTACCAGACGCCCGTTCCCCCTTCCCACATATTTCCTTCTCACACTATTGTCTTTTACACCTTCTTCACGACCCATTCATTCTATTGTTCTTATTGTCTTCTCTCATCTCCTAGTTACTTATTCCGGACTCGTTATTGTCTTATGCTTGACTACTATTGTTTCCTTATTGTTTTCTTATTGTCTTTCCTATTCGTTCACGACTCATATCTCAGACCTCTGACTGGGTATATAAGCTAGGTAGTTTACACCTGGTCCCTCATCTTGACCTCTTGTCGTTGGGACCAGGTGAGTAGTTATTTCTGTCTTTCTCTATCTGCAATGTATCTGACTTGTCGTTGAGACCAGTTATCTACCTGCTCTTGCCCTCTGCTCGCTACCTCTGTCGTCTCTGTCGTCGTCTCTGCTAGTCGACTTCCGCCGCCGTTGTTTCTAGAGTCCTAGCGTCTAGCGCTTTAGGACACACAAACTTCATGATTTTGTAGAAAAATGCGAGTCGTTCTTCCGCGGATTCCATGTGGCATTCCCTCGTGAACATCGGTCCCCATTCTTGTTCCTTTTATGCCAACTCTCCATCTCTCGTCTATCGCTTAAATGTCCATATTCTCTTAAGTTTACGGATGATTTCACTCGCCGTATTATCCCCTCACTCCAAAGTCACTCTAGCACAACATTTCGAATCTTTCCTCTCGGCCAAACCAGACGCAGGATACCGCCCACGTGGGATATGGAGTACATATCGCCAGTCCATGGGCAGCTTCTCTGGAAGCTCCTTGTATTGCTTGTTGAAGATGTTGATGAAGGCTCAGTGATGAACTCCCGAATCACGCACATCATTCATTCAGACAAAACGGAGGACTGGCCGCGTAATTTGGCCATGTTGGACCAGTGGGGCAAGGTGGGGTTGACGTTCTTCCGTACTTATCATGTCCTCCTATCTGATACTCAATTTTTGTCAGACACGGAGAACGTACTTGACGTATCAGCAGCCATGGTATAGACTGTATGATGAGTTCTGTAGGGACATGGAAACTCTGCTTCGCCCTCATCACTATTCGAAAGTCGACTTCCTGGATATCCGTGGGGAAATGCGGGATGCGCCGGTGCGCAGAAAACCCCGGACCGTCGCGGGGTATCTAGTACGAGCGCTGACGTTGAAACCAATCAGGTCAATGATTGCCCTTGTTCTCACCTTCGTGATCTTCTCGCTACTTGTCAAACATGCTTCTTATTGATTGTGTCTCAATACCCTCAAAATGGTACTAGAGTCCCGGCTATAGACCTGCTACTTTTTTTTCTGTGATTTCTGCGAGTCTATGTGTCCATGAGATGATTTACACTTGCTAGGGGCGAAGATTTGACCGAAATTGTTCAAATACTGAGAGCGCCGAAGATACAGCGCTACAAAATCGGTCTCGAATTTGAAGCTTATAGTCCCAACGACCTCCGCTAGTGTGCGACCTAAGATCTGCGCCTTTGTCCCGATAGATCCAGAGTGAGTCCAACGGCGGCCAGGTTTTGCCGCCTCCTCTTTCTGGGATTATTCGACCCTCCAGAATATACGTCCGGACCCAAAGCTCTTCAAGGTAGGAGGTGTGAGTAGCAGGACGGTAGAACGGAGGTGGTGGACGCAGGGATGTATGCACCGATGGCAGAAAGACAACTCATTACAACAGCGTTGCTATAGGTAGTGGGTCGGGCGATAAGCGGGTGCGGCGGAGAGCAAGGGTGATCAATCCGAACGCAGTACGTTTCGGGAGGAGTCGTTTCTGTGATGAGAAGAAGAGAAACGATTATCGTATGCTCTTGTTGAATGGGCCAAGAGCGGTCTTCGTTTCAACGAAAAAATCCGGGTGCTGTGTTGGATCTCGAAGAACTGAGGGAAAGAGCCGAGTTGTTCAAGCTCGAGGACTGGAGAGATAACGTCAGCTTGGATGCCTTCAAGGGTAAAAAAAAACACGCTGGAGGAAGGCCAAGGCCAAAATATGACGTCTTGAGAGCGACGAAACCGAGAGAGAAAAAATAAGAAAAGAGGACATACCTCGAACATACCGCTAAATTGCCAGCATCAATCAGAGTGCTCTCTACTCTCTCGTCTCGTTCAACAGCCGAATCGACCCTCCGTTTGGCGAGAGAACCGGGGGTCTTGAGTACTGCTCGCTCTCTGGTTGCACACGGGAGAACCGGTTTGAAAGTAATTGGTTTCGTCGTGCGGAATCGGATATTCATGACGTTGGTATATCGAAAGGGCAGGAAAGCCGATGAACACGATTGCACATTTGAACTACAAGAAAAATTGTCAGGCCGGATGTTCGCGAACATAACGAAGCAAAACACGCACCTTCAATCCATGACTGTTAGGTTTACAGCGAAAATGAGGGTTTCCGTCAGGTCATAACCGTTCCTGTAAGTCAGTCAGTTATGAACACCACACAGGATAAGAAGAACTCACGAGATAGACCCGCTGCTTGATCATCTATCCTGCTGCACCCTCTGACTGAGAAATCAGGTCGGTTATTGAGCCTTCCTGTTCCAAAAAAAGTTGATATTTCAACTTTCCTGCATGTTCTGGACAGACGCAGATAGGACGTGAATCTCGGTCATAGTGGTTTCAGTCAAAGTTGACCACGAGCGCTAAGATGGCGCCAACGTCCCAGCTTTGGCCCCGTTAATGGGTTCCGTCGCCGGATTGAGCGATATTCGTGATATAGCGTTCAATACAGGCTCAAGCTTCGGTTGTGTACGCCGAGCGACCTCGGAGTATGAACGGACAATGTCAAACGAGGTATTTTGAGAGGAGGGCTTGGTCGACGTCCGATCGAACTACTTCTCATTCTCTTTCCTGAGGATTTGACCTATTTGTTACCCAGTCCAGGGCTCAAATCGTCTCTTCAGTGTTTCGTTACGGTTTCGGAGAAGGACATGAGTGAGGAAGGCAAGAAAGTCGGACCTACGATGACTCATCGACATTGGACGCGTCCAACGCGTCTATCGGCTGACCGACTCACACGTGGTCAGAACGATTTGATCAGACGCTTGCGGCAACGGGCGTTGACGAGGCTACACTCAACTCTCCTCTCGTCGAGGGATTCAGTCACGTCTGCAACTCTTACAACCATTCGTACTCCTATCGTGCGACACAGACAACTCCGAACATCTGGCATCAACACTTTGGCCTAGTCTCGATTCTCCCCACTCAGACGACATACGACGATGAAGAAGACGCAATCGGATGGGATTTAGCAGAGGGTACGGGTGATTGAATATAAGGGATGTCTAGTGCTGAGCAAAACGGTATGGACGTGGAGATGGTTTGGAGATGGTTTGGATCTGGTCGGCCACTGGGGACGTCCACGGAAGAGCCTGTCGCGTCGGCGCTATTCCCGCACACGAAACCATCGAGACTACATAACTCGCACGTCAAGTCAATTCTCGGCCTTGGAGTGCCCAGTATGTCATTCTTCCTTCATTCGCCTACGAATCACTGTCGACGTCCAAACCGGCGGGACAATAAGAGGCTTCTTCAGTCCTACCCATGACGAATCCCTCACCATCACCCCCTAATCCATCCACCTCAACTGTCCCTCTCGTTGTCGTTCAACGGCAAAGTTCCGTTCTCGAGATTACCTCGAACGTGACTTTGTCCTCGTCATCCACGCCGACAAACTCGACGCACCGATATTTCGCAGAGCTCGATTGTGACCCGTGGCAAAAGGCAATGTTAGCCATCCAGTTCACTTTTGTTCCCAATACAATCTTCCGCCGATCCAAAGCCAGGAATGTATCTTTATCATGGATAAAAGTGGGCGCACGCAAGGAGCATGTACGAACAGGCAAAACGAACACTGGCTATAGTCATTCACATGTTTTCAACCGAGAGGACGAAGTTCAATATCGCAACTTTGGGCATGATTGTGATGGGATGTGGGTCAGGAGTGGACACTATACTTTGGACTTTGGATGACGCAGTACGTTTTTTGAGCGTTCTCAATCTATACGAAAGTAACTGAGCCTGCTTAGAGTAGACAACCCACACCGAAGCCATGGAACCCAATCTTGGAGGTATCAAAATCGAGAACGCATCGAAAGTCGCTGTCACCTCCCGACACGGAAACTCACCCACGGTCATGTTCATCTTGACAGATGGAGAAGTATGGGATGTAAGTACCTTTCCTGAATCACGAGGTTCAATCGAACTCACCATCATCAGGACGACAATATGGCCAACAGAATCATCTTATCCCCCCGATCCCTTTCTACCTCACACAACACTCGATTGGAGATCCTCGCCCTAGGCATCGGCAGCGGCGTATCCATCCAAATGTACCAAGACATCCCCCGAGCCGGTAACGGCGTTTGGCAGAAGACATCTTCGTCAGCTGCATCAGGTTACCGGCTGCCGGCTGAACACCTCTTGTCAAGGACGTCTCGGTTCCAACTAGCTACCTCTCCAGTTCCAATTCGTCCTCTTCGGCTATCAACTTTCTACGGTGTATACCCGAACCGTACGTATCCGCCCACCCCCAGTCCCCAACAAGTTCCGAGCAGTATTGAAGGTCTCATCTACGATGGAACTTCACCCTCAAAAAAAGCACCCATCCCAAAAGAAGTCACCCTCCGAGGTCGTCTCGACGGAATCCCCGCAACCGCTCTCATACGAACTCACCATCCCCATCCGAAACGTCCAACTCAAAGATTCTGAACCCCGATTACCCACTCTCATGCTTAAACTCACCGCCTCTCATCTCATGGATGAACACGAAAAGAGTCGTGCCTTGTTGCTTGTGCCGCCGGGGGCGAGAACGTTGAGGAGAGCTGCGATCGTGAGGTTTGGGGCAGAGGTGTCAGTTGGGTAGGATTTTGTGGCTGCTGACGACGGGCATGATGATGATAGGAGGTTGTAGTCGAGGTTGAATTTTTGGGGATTGGCAGGGTGGAAATAACGACAACGATGTGTTGGGGCTTGGGCTAGGATTGGAAAGCGCGAGCGGGGTTGTCGGGCCTGCACCGGAGACGGAGGCGGTGGGTAGAGCGACCTCCCCGATATCTTCTTCTATAGACGGGGGACCTTGGACGGATGTGACAAGACAAGACGCGATATCTCCTATCTCGCCCTCTGCAGCTGTTCCAAGTGCTTGACCGTCGCTAGATTCTTCCATATGTTCCACCTCCGTTATAGAGGAAGGATACGAGACTGACAAAACGTTTACGACAATCAGTAACCTCGAGTCATATTCGTCGTATTGGACTGAATGGAGCCACGGCGACGAGGAGGAACTCGAACCTTCACAACCACTCTCGGAAGAAGACCACTCTCACACCTCTTCTCGTTCCAAGAAAGATTGCCACCAAAGACGTTCGATAACGGGCTGCCTCAACAACAACCACAACCCCTCGCCATCTCCTCCTCTTCTCATACCTACCGTGACCTCTCCCACCGATCTGTTCCACACGAGATCTTCGACATCGCCACATCGCAACTCTACAATGGGCTCTACCCCTTGAACGAGAAGCTCCGTTCTCTCATGAGGAGGTCCGCCACAGACGATAAGATTACCCTGAAGGTGGACGAGACAGTGTAATCCCACGTTTCCTCGGGGTTTCTCTCACACAGACACGGACACGGGGAAAAGGGCGTAGAAAGGGCATTACATTGGCTTATGAAGTATTACTCAGAAGACTGTCCTGAAACCCGTGTATCTGACGTGAGGAAAGGGCGTAGAAAGGTGGTTTACAATGAAAGTTCGTGGAACAGACTGTCCTGAAACCCCGTGTATCCTACATAACCAAGTCAAATGTCTTCGCATCCACGCCTACACAGGGATACTGTCTGGTATAATCCCCGACCCCCTGGTCGGTCAATGGACGTACACAGATCCCTGAATCGAGCCAGGAGATCACACAATTACTTGCAAATGTGCCACCCGGGAATACCGACGCTGGTGTTGAGGAGCAGGCGGCGCAGTCGGTGGTGAACACTGAATCTTTGCTGTCGGAAGCCACAAGGGGGTGTGAGGAGAGGATACAGGTAAAGTAACAGTGAGTAGGAGTCGCACCTCCCCAGGCCCTGACCAAGCGAGAATGAGGGGATGACTGCGTGCGAGCTCTCTGTATTACACCATTCACTTCTGTCGAGTTGAACCTAGTTGAACGCCTTGCCCAGAATGTGAAAAGCCCGGAGTCAAATCAACCCAGATACCGAACCTACCAGATATGATACACTGGGAACGAAGCCGGGAAGCCCGGTACAGGTACGACGAGAAATTCAGACTCGTTATCGACGTACTGGTATTGCAGACCGCCCGAGAGCTGGCCTGAACCCCACCCCCATTCCATCGAACCGTCTTTGGTGACGATGGATACTTCGCGGCCACCGAAGTCGGGGTTGCAGGCCACAACCACGGAGGCGAGGGTGATGAGAGAGGAGGGGTTTCAACGTCTTTCGTGAGATGTTGACCCGGGATGGAGATGTTTTTGACCTTTACCGGGAAAGTGTGTCTGAGGGTCGCGCGTGGTTCAGTGGGTTTTCGGGATTCAATGCGGACTTTCGAGATCAGTAGACTTCAAGTTTTCTAGCTAAATCAAAGTGAATGAACAGAGGTCGGTCAGGGCAATCCGCGATGTCGAAAGGGTTGAATAGCGGCTCGTATGTCAAAGATGGGCCAAGTTCAACAATACATATCAAAGTCTACCCGAAAGGCTCTGCGCCCTTACACCTCCTTCCTGAATAGTGTCTGTTGAACGGTTCACAAGATCAGTCCGACACGAACAGAAGACGCCGGAACGTAGGAACGAGGCGCATTTCTCCCCTGATGAGTGACCGAATTCGATAGTCCAAGGTCTTAGTTCAATCTCGACCATTAGCAGACCCTACTATAGTCTATAGACACCACGAGCAAGGATCATCAGAACAATGCCTAGTATCAAGTGAGTAATTCAAGCAAACCAGAGCTGTGAACCGCCGACACCTTGGGCGATTGAGTCGAAACCAAGTCATTATCAATGGCATTTTGACCAATGGGACATCAGATATCAAGAAATCAAAGCATTGTTCATGCATGAAATATTGAGTGCATCATGATCAAGATATCATCGAGGAAGGAAAGTCATGAAGCTATAATTATGAGATGCTACAGTCAAACTAACCCAGATGCCAGAGGCTCCTGCTTGAAGCACAGTTGTGGCGCTAGCAAACAGGGAGGTCCAGACTCCAGTCATACTCATATACGTATGTTGAGCCAGCATAGTTAAATGCACAGTGGGTAAGATGAAATGAACCTCACATGGGTGATACTTGAGTTAGAAGACTTGAGATGCTTGAGTTGTAGTGCAATAGACTGGTAAAGTCGTATATTGAACTGAGGACTCTAAGCCTCTATCTACCTAGCTTTTATACTAAAGTCCTTGCCTATCTACTAGTCATACAGACGTAGGTAAGTGTGAATACGCTTACTGATACTACTACTAGAAGTAGGCATAAGTTCCTATGCTGAGTGAGCAACGTATAAGCAGATACATGCTAGCTAGATTATAACTGGTCTGCTAAGTATAACAGTCCGTTGTGCCTCGCATATTGGAGGCTCTACTAATGCTATTCGCTATAAGCGTGTGCATGAGAGTAAGGTACATATCTACAGAGTCATTCATGATGAAAGCAGATACGTAGTATGAGACTTGCATGATCGCGCAAGTGTAACTAGGAACAAGTCCTATTATTAGTTGTACGCGTACACAACACGTCAACAATGTATCACATGATATCCAACATGTTCAACAACGTATGATCTGACAAGGACTACACCGTATCTTCCCGGGAAACCAACGCCCACTCGTCAGAAACCTCTTCCGTACCGGCGACTTTTGGCGCGTTCACGCTTCTGTCGAGTGACTTGTCTTAATGCTTTGGTAAGGAATCTCAATGCTGGTCAAGAATAAATAAATGCGTACAGTATCTGTTCAAGAATCCTCTGACCCAGCGAGTCGGGGTCACCATGATTTCCTTTGATGTCGGCATGAAAGGTGCATCTTCAGGTTTCAGTTTGGCTTCCAGAGGCGCCTCCACAAGTGAGTATGTTGATGGTGATGTGAGCCGTGAAGGCGAGGGAGGAGTTTCGGGTTCCGAGTCCAGCTCAGAAGATTCAAGTTTCTTGAATCTGGTAGTATCGTGAGGATCACCTGAGTAAAAAGCATCAGCGGTGTCGGGTAGGGGAGAGAAAAAGCAACGCACCGGGTATCAGCTCGGGATATCCACGCTCACGGGCATATTGCTTTCCATCCAAGGCACGATTCTTCTGGTGCAGTAGTTCCCAAACATCCACATACAAGGAGTCACGCCATTTGGTCCCAATCAATCCTCGCACTCTCAACTTAGGGATCCCCAACCTCTCCCAATCCTTCTCGGCTATTTTATCCCTTCCCTGTGGGTCATTAGACCAGTAGAATATGTTTCGAGAGAGTGGATGGCGGAAACAGTGTAGGCCGTTGATGAGCTCGGTGTGTAACGGTGGAATGAAGAGGTATGTGGGTTTTGGGCGTGTTGCGGGGTCTTCGCAGAAGGTGCCTTCGAGGCGGAATCCGACAAGATCAATGTAGACTGAGCAAGTGGGGGAATTCAGACAAGAAAATCAGAAGTGTGCAAAAGGAACACTTACCAACATCCTGCACATCACGGCAGCCATCTAAAAAGTGGAGAGACTGGCAGAGATAGGCAACACGAAGCTTGTTGTTTGGGATGCACAAGCCAAAGTCAAGAGACACTTTGACATTTCCGGTCTTTTGGAAGGAGAGATCTACGCGCCCTGGAACTGGAAAGGTCAGCAACAGAAAGATGGATTCAAGTGGTGGACATACCCGAGTTGGAATAGCTGGCTTTGACGTCGGGACTGGAACTCTCGCAAAACAACTTGGGTGAGGGAGTGGAAGGAAAGTGGGCGAGAATTCCAGGTCTTTCACGTTGGAAAATTGCTCCAAACGTCAATAGACCATTTTGGGCATATTTTGACAGATCAGTGATCCAGGCCCCTTCGCGTGCCGCAATCAGGTACAGAAAGTCGCCAAGGGTTTTCTCTACGTGGGCGATGATTTCAGTAGAATTGAGTTGAGGAACAGCATCTTGGCAAAGTGGGAGGAAGCGGTTGAGGAGTGGTTGGAGGTCTTCTTCGCTCGGTGGATTGAGGAAGATGTTAGCGGGATTGTAATGGCAGGTCAGTGTTTGAAAATCAATCGACCAGTCCTCAAAACGATACGTAACCTGTTTGCCATTATTGGCAGGTCAAGGCTAAAAATAGATAAGCTCACCGGAAATGTCAGAGCTTTGTCGTCGCGCAAAGATTGAATCGCATAGTCCTAAGGACATCACTCAGCGGGGAAGGGAAACTCAAATTATAGGCGTACAAATATGTATTGCAAGTAGGATAAGACAATGCGATCCTTAATCGAGTACCGACTGGCGAACTCATTTACATTTGTGAGGTCTGCTGCCTTTCAGCCCACTTGCTCGAAACTCCAAATGAGAAAACTCACCATTATATGTCAACATTGTCATTGCATCCGACTCGGTCACCGCAAATACTTGAGTTAGCAACGCCGACCTGCAACATCCCATGAATATGACTGACAGCAAAAAAGAAACTTCGCCGACTCACCGATGACACACTGCTGTCTGTAGGACGCTTTTCGCTATCTGCGGATGATCATTCATATGATTTTGCCTCATTCATAACTCAACACCCACCTTCTTGAATAAATTTTGATCCTCCTCATCGACTGGCTCGAGGGTAGTTGCTGTGTATCTTCCCTGCCATCCAGATACCTCCGCGGTTTGTACCATCACCACGGAACCCAGACAAAAATGTTCAGGTCCTGATGAGGCTGACCATGGGTAGCAGCCTGAGGGGGGATGACAGGGTGATGCCCGTAGCGTGGTAAGAGTGGGCCAGTATATTGATTGGTGAGTATTCACCGATAGTCTGAGACCGACTAGCCATATCGTGACGATTATCTGAATAATAAAAGTCAGAATGGTGGGCAACGGTCAGCTATTGGTCATATAAGGAACAGTAGAGGTTATACTACCGGGCTGTGAGAAGTACTTGAACAGATTGCAACAGTCTGGAGGCATCAGGTCAGTTAAATATCATTTACTGACAATAAACCGTCCGTCTGGTGGGATCTGGTGAGACTCTGGCGAGCAAATGAAACTCTGATGGTATCTGCTCAGCCCGTGATCGGGCCATGGACAGCTTAGATGCCGGCGGCAAAACACCAATTTGGCTCTGTTGCCATTGCACAGCTTCATTGCTCTTCGTTGCACCACATCTCCCTTCTCGCACTTCCAAACTTTCGATGAGCCGAAACTCTTCAAGTTGTGCAATCACCAAGAAAAGAATTTGGTATGTTTTATGTGTCATAAAAGGGCCGACAGTCATACTGATTCAATGAATTGTTTGCGTTTGGTGGACGGGTCACAGACCCATGGACCGATGGATTTTCCTGACAATCGTACGACGAGGGAGACATAGCCGTAGGGACTGGTCAAACGTGGAAAGTTTGGGGCAAATGTTTTGGGGATCTGGTACGTCATCAATTACTACCAGCAGGTTTTGGGGAGAACTGGCGCACGGACCATCCCCCCAGATATAAGAACCAGGCGCACTCGGAATTCCTCCCTATCTTCCCTTCCACCACCATCCCCCTCGATGATTTCGTCGACGCCTTGACTCTTGGCATGTCCCGACAAACGCCAACAACAAGAAGACCCACAATGTCGTCCTTCTCGCTAGTAGCAAGCCGATACAATGGTGCGTCGATTGTAACACACACATCCATATAGTTGGCTATATGCGTCTTTTCTTTCCAGAACCACGCGCACGACCATCGACTCTCACTATTCCATTCATACTCTAATCTCGATCCGCGCATTTGTTAATCCTGGGTACGTTCGAGTCACTGTCTTGAATCTTCCTTCTACCTGGCCCATACTCAATAACCGCCCAGGACCCTTTTCTTTTGTATAGGGACTACTCAGGATTGTGAGGTACTTTCAAGGGTGAGTGTTGTTGCTGCGCTTGCGAATTCGGCTGCCATATTAATGAACTTCTCTCGCTCGTCCTATCTTGCAGCGGAGGGTATCAAATAGTTGTTGTAGCTATTGTCAGCATCTCTTATACCATACGCTGCTGCATGTACATATTCGTGTTGCAATACAATATTATGAGTTCCGTCTACATTCGCCGTGACCAACCATTGAGCCATCTAATAGTTATAATTCCGCTTTTTCTCGTTGTAGCATTGTGGGGCATGGTCAAGCTCTGATGTTCGCGTGCTAGACTGGTAGGACTGGGAATCCATTGCCAATCTGATGGCGTCTGACCAGCGACATCACGCTGACGGCCACTACAAGCTTGCTCAGTCTGACGGTGTCTGACCATCCGGCGCAAGACTGATGACACCTGTCTAGACTCGGCAGTCTGGTTCGGTCTCATCATCTTCATCAGACTGCTTTTACTGACCGTAATTCGGACAGAAAAACAATCGCTACTCAGAGACTGACCAGGTAGCACTAGCCTGCCCCTGGCTCATCACGGCTGACGGCGGTGATCAGTGCGTGAGCAGATTAGGTCGCGTCCCCTGGTGATCTTCTTCAATCTGACGACTTGTGACTCTGAAGATGTCGATGCTTCATCATCCGGCTTGACATTGACACTAAGGATCTTGGAAGATTGAAGGCGGAGGCAATGGATGTCGCTTTCCATTACCACTCTAATCATCTTTCCATTCTGCAGACAAGAGTTAGATTCTCGTGAATGACGACAGGACAAGACGACGCCTACCACATTTTTCCGGTCCCCCTGCGAACAATGGTAGTTGTTAGTGATCGCATTTCCGGCTACGTTTTGGAAGTTAGTATGGTCTCCGATAGTCGTGCCTTCGGAGAAGTAAGTGGCCATGTCTTCAAGATGGGGGAAGAAACAGGAAGGAAGCGGGTACAACAGAAGGTACGAAGTGGGGGAAGGAACGATGGAGAGTGACGAACACCCCACATGTTATATGAGTCCGGCCTCACAGCTATTGCATGTTCTGCACAGATCGTATCTCCTCCGTATCTCCCATGAGCGCTTTGCAGACTTACCGTCACGGAAATGATCATAACATTTCCATTGGCGGCCCCGTGGTTAGCCCATTGTCAACTTCGAACATGCAGGAGAACGGCATCAACAACGTTCTATTCATGCTATCATGAAGTGTGTACTCGAGTCAACTGAACGGAAAGACAGGCTATCCGAAAACCATCCCACCACACACCGTGACAGCCAGAGAAGTCAAGCGCACGAATACCACGCCCAGGTATACCCGCTCCTGTCAGATCCACATCATAAATAACTTCATTCTAGCAAAAAGCGAGGACAACTCTCCTCCGAAATTGCACCCCGTACTACCGTACACGCAGTATCACTCAGCCCATCTACGTTGCGCAGGATTCACATCCAATCGATCGATGAGGGGGGTGTTCCTACGCATTTAATACTCCAGATTCGGTTCACCGTTGGTTCATACCTGCAATACCGAGATCGCGTCGATGAGTTTTGTCCATAGAAAGTTCTGGTGACAATGTGAATGGTGTGAGTGACGAGTCGTTTCACGTTTCACGTTTCACGCCATTCCTCCCTCCACGAGTCAAATCTTCTTACCTTGATGTCTCCCAGCCCTGTTTAGCCATATTTATCCTCCCTCTCATCCCAAGGTACTTTGGGTCGCTCGCGAACATAATCCGCGTCAGTGGATACGGCAGTTCCCCGGAGACTCAATTCAGCTCATCACGTCGCCAAACGGGTCGCTGTATACTCCTTTGGTACTCGTTGTCATGTCTTGAAAAGCTTCGTGAGATTGGGGAGCTTGAGCTAGCGGATGAAGCAGATAGGAACGTTCCAGAACCAGGGTTTCGAGTTTGATTCGTTGACAAGCGCTTTGAGAGTGTCGTCGTAGCTCCGAGTCCCAAGTAACATATCCAAGTTCAGTTTGAAGGTCGTAAACTTCGATTGCTGAGTGCCTAGTCCCGTTTGTCGACCTTGTAACCTCGAGGGTGAGCGTTGAAGTAACACCTCGAATTGATGATCGAATCAATCCAGCGTGATTCGAACACGCCTTGATCGATTTATTTCGTTGACTTCAACTTTGAGTGAGATTGCGGGAAGCTGTTGTGAAAAGAGACGACGAATTGCAGCACGACATGGTCGTCGAAAACCAACGTTCGGCACTGGCGAGTAACGTCCCGGATAATTCGGAGTCACGGTGATTCCGGATTTTCGTTCCGAGTCTTGACTTTCCAAGGCTCCAGGTCGTCTTGGGTCGGCACTACGGTAGAAATATGTGTTCAGAATACACCTATCAGAGTATCGACCGGGATCGAGTAGAGGTATGGTGTTAATGTAGGTGATCCAAGGTACTGCACCGAGCAGATTAGGCCGTGTCCCAGTAGTAACTAAGGAAAAACGGAACGGACGCCTAGAAAAATACATTCTCGCAGCTGCGATTCTGACAGGCGAAGTGTGGAGCCAACCATGCATCTCCCCACGCCAACGCCCTATCCAATGTTTCCAACCTACGCTATTCCGTGTTTCTGGCATCGACAACACTAGCATTGCCAAGGACCCCAGTCATTCCCATTCCCATTCCCTTCAACGCCCATGAGCAATGAAACCAATTGATCATGACTTCAGTGAACGCTCAGGCTGGTACATTGAAACTCATGAAGAACGTCCACGACCCCCAACCACAGGACGTATACTCTCGGCAATTCCCACGAAAGCTTCCTCGTTGCGAGCAACGGCCTATATATGAGTCTGAGGCCCAACATTCTGAGCTGATATTGAGGGGATAGATAAGGGGGATAAGCTCCCAGACGCGCCGTCACTACGTTTACAACTACATTGGTATAACATTCATATCGGACTCGAGGGAATGAAAACTAGAGGGTTCTGATGTCAAAACAGAAGAAAGGACGTCCATGTCATGAAGAAAATACGCACATTACTCAAAGTAGAACACACTTGGAAGCACCAGGCTTACGATAACAACAAATGGCTTTTAGAAGGAACGTGATAGAGACGATATCGCTACACAGAACGTGGAACAAAGAAACGGGGATGCAAACACCGGATGGTGATCTTTTCCTTCTCGTCAGAGGGGAAGACGCAGGCGCCGAGGTACCTCGCTCGACGCGTCTGAGTCTAAGTTTGCCTAGAAGAACGCCAGAGTCAGGTACAATCAAGACGTCCGTGTCCGCAGCATTCCCATTCCCCTCAACGCCCGACACAGCGAGTAATGAAACCAACTGACTCCGGTGAACGCTGGTACACTGAAACCCATTCAGAGCATCCCCAACCAACCTCCATATCGGACGATGCGAACGAGGAGCCCCCTCACGCGAGACGAAACGCAAGGATCTCCTGAAAAGGTAGTTTTCGAGCCACTGTCGTCTATCGGTGAACTTTGTAGGGGGGAGGCAACCACAAGGATCCCACACCCAAGGGTCGTCACCGTAGACGTACTCGTTGTACGATCTACATTCCGTACAGAGGAGGCGGCGGAAGTAGCGGTGGAGTGCGGAGTGAGATTGGTGGACGAGGTGGGCTGTGACAGTTGTAAGGAGTTGCGTGCGAATGAGGAGGCGGATGAGCGATGGTGATGATGGCGTCGAAAGTGCGTGTTTCGAGGGAGAGGTAGGCGAGTGAGGCGTGCATGAGTTGGGTGGAGGTCGTTGCGATCGATGGGTTGGTCGAGTCCATGGGAGAGTGCGGTTAGCATCAGAGTTTGGAATGGAAGCAAGTGATGGATTTTAGACGCTGTTTCTTGATCGGACTGAGTTGTTGAAGACACAAGTCAAGTCATCCGCTGCAATCCCGACAGGAATTGGTAGAACTTGTCGTCGTGGGGGTTGTGGGTCAGCTCGAAGGGGGTGGCGGTTGAGTGACACCAATTGGATTGGTAGAAGCATGTAGACGCACTTCATGTAACATGGTTTGGACTGCTTCCTCCTCTTCTAAAAAGGCACCTGCATTGTAGCGAGGCCGTAGCCGGAGTAAGATCCTCTCTTCGCCATTCACATCTTTTTTGACTTTGAGTGAACGAATCTTCTGAAGAGAGTAAAGAGCTCACCAAGACTGATTTCAGTATCAATATACAGCTATGACATTGGCCGACAGCTGCCGATCTTGAGTCACCGAATAGGTTACGCTGGCCCGGAAAGAATTCTGCTGAACGATCCAACCGTGTTTCTTCATGATAGGCTTCACCAACGAAGCGATTCTTTGCAGCATAATAAGAGCATCGATAGAGCGTTTGAGGCTTTTCAGATGTGAGAGGGATTCGACGAATGACTCGGGCATGGATAGTGGAAGTAGAGAGGAAAGCCGTGTAAGCGCTGAAACCACTCGAAAGAGCGCCTGTAGAAGACGCGTCGCGAATCGCGATCACGCCGTTACGTTTTCGGCACCACCCTGGCTTGTTTTCTTTCTTACCACCACTACCACCGTCACTCTTGCTGAATCACTCTATCAAGCATGTGGAACGAGCTCGAGGTTTTTAAACCTCCTACGACACCTGCGAAGTGCGTCCACGTGGACTTGAAGTGAGTCGACTGCTCCTTTCTCGAGCTATCAGTACTGAAGACCTCTGTGCAGCAGATATCGGCCCTGAAAACTCTCTCATTTCCCTGGCGTCCTCGAATGGACAAGAAAACCTTATATCTCGATCATTAGCGCAAAGAGTTGGCACAGATCTCCTCCTCTCCCCCCCTCAACCCTGGCACTTCCCCTCCAGCCCCCCTTCCATCAAAGAAGAAGCAATCTCGCTCACCGGGCCATTTCTTCTCTCAACCACGTTTCCTCCACTAAAAGAACCTACACCGCATTCGACGTCGCCTCCAAACAAGGGTCTCTCCCTCCCGTGTCCAACTTGCTAGCTGACAAGCTCCATGCGACCATAACAAAAGTGGCGGGGGATGGCAAACCGGTGTTGACGATGGGTGCTATCGACCCGGTGCAGATGACGCAGATAGCGAGATTTCAGAAGGTAGTATCTGTTTCTGGGTGGGCGTGTTCGAGTGTGTTGACGACGGGGAATATATATCGAGGTTGGGCCGGGTTTTGGGTGTGTGCTTTCTCTGTTCTTTTGGTGGTGTGTGGCGTGCTGACTGGTAGGGACCACTCGTACACGACTGTACCGAACCAAGTTCATCGGATCTTCCGTGCGCAACAACTGCATGATAAGAGATATTATGATGAACGCGTTTCGGCTACTCCGGAGCAGCGAGAGAAGATGGCACATGTGGACTATCTGAGACCTATTGTTGCTGACGCTGATACTGGGTGCGTCGCTACTTCACCGTTATTACTACTACCTGGATTGATGGGGTTCATTTAGACACGGTAGATCATCAGCCGTTATGAAGTTGACGAAACTCTTCCCCGAGTCGGTGAGAATACTTTCAAGCTAGAAGAAATCTTTTTCAACTCATACAACATACAGCTTTGACTCTCTAGGGCATTCGCTGTCCACTTCGAAGACCAACTCCACGGTGGTAAAAAGGTACCGTTCGTCTCTCCATCCATAACTCTACTTCCCACTCACCCCCTTCACAGTGCGGCCACCTCTCCGGAAAGGTTCTTGTCCCCACCTCCACCCACACCTCCCGCCTCGTTTCCGCCCGATTTCAACTCGACCTCCTTAAATCTACCATGCTCATCATCGCCCGAACCGACGCCGAATCGGGGAAACTGATCTCGTCGGCGGTGGATGTGGCGGATCATGAATTCGTGAAAGGGACGACGGTACCGGGGAAGCCGTTGGCGGAGGTGACGGGCGGAGGGGAAGGAGGTTGATAGGATTGAGGGGGAGTGGATGGGGGAGCATAGGTTGGTTACTTTTGGTGAAGGTGAGTTGGGTATGAGGAGAGAGGAGAGTGGGGGGAGGCGCTGACTCTGTTCGATAGCTGAAGCTGCGATAAATGTATCGACGATTAAGGATAAGGAAGGTGCGGTCAAGACGTTTAGAGATGCGACGGCGGGAAAATCGATTTCGGATATGAGAGATTACGAAGGATATACTGGGTGCGCCGGTGTTTTGGGATTATGAGAGTACGTCTGTTTTTTCTTTTTCTTTTTTTTTTTTTTCTTTTTTTTTCTTTCTTTTTTTCCGTTGGTTCGATTGCTCACTTTGCCTTTTTGTTTTGACTTTTAGTGCCTCGTACCCAAGAGCCATACTACCACGTAACCAGTGGTCTTGGTGTGAGTTCTCCCTCCGAATCATTACATATCCCGCATCCAACTTACGCTTACTTACTGCGATCAAGAGAGCGACAACATTTGCACCATACGCTGATCTGGTGTGGTTGGAGACCAAGACGCCTGATATCGAAGAAGCGAGGTATTTTGCGAGGAAGATCCGTGAGACGTATCCCGAAACGTGAGTACCTCGGTTGACTGGCCAAGGCGTCAACTAATGTGTGGCTTTTTCAGACGATTGGTGTATAATTTGAGTCCTAGATTTAACTGGTTTGCGCATGGGTTTAGGGGTAAGTAAAAGCCAAATTCAAAGCCGATTACATCGACGATCGTGCTCACCTATCTGTTCAGAAACGGACTTGAAAAACTTTTGCTGGGAGTTGGGGAAAGAGGGGTATGTTATGCCCATGCATTTTGCGTATGCGATTTGGTGCTCACCCTCCCCCCCCTCCGTAGCTTTGTCCTCCAGTTGATCTCGTTGGCTGGGTTACATAGTAATGCTACTGCGACTGGTCAGTGTCGAAGGTCTCTTCCGATTGCACAGGGAGAAACTAACTTACCCTCTTCCCCCCACAGCTGAACTCGCCGCACGATACAAAGAAGACGGGGTGTTAGCTTACGTTCAGCTGGCACAGAGGAAGGAAAAGGAGGTTGGGTGTGATGTGTTGACGCATCAGAAATGGTGGGTCCCGTCGAATGCTAATACTGACTGAGAGGATGATACTGATGCTGAGATGCTGATGACTCTTTAGGAGCGGAGCCTACGTTGACAAAATTTTATAGAGCGTGTCATCGGGTTCGTCGAGTACGAGTGCGGTCGGGGAGGGTAGTACGAAGAATTCTTTCTAGAGTGGGTGGTGGGTGGGTGTGGGGGTAGAGATAGTGCGCTCAGCACTGTAAATCAAGCACTTGGCTTGTCACATCATGAGATCTGACTTCTTCACATGAAAGACTCGATTACTGTTCAGCGAAATATCCAACGGGCTCTTTGTGATGACAACTTGACGAGAAACCGACTGTCTGACATCTAATTGTCGAGACCGCCGGCGCTAAACCTGGCACCAATTTGATTCCCTCCAGCTTCGTACCCAATCGTTTGTTCAAAACGGTCACGTTCAGCGGTGGCCTGCGGCTGCTCTTGAAGTCGTCTTGGGATCACAATCGCACCATCAGGACGAATTGAATTGAACAGAAAAGCAGAGGGACACGTCACCAAGTGTACCAAACATATCGACATAGTAGAAAGAGAGTTAAGACTCTTTTTCGAGTCGAGACTCGAACGACGTAGGTGACTGGGCTCAAGGTGAGCTCTCCGCTACTTCTCGACAAGTTCCCTTTCCAGTCTCGATACGCTATTGTTCTTCGATGCAGTGACATGTAGCGGGGGTAGGATGGATATACGACGCTCCGTGAGAGTGTGCTGCCTAGGGTGGATGTGGCGCTGAGCACTAGCGGATGGAATCCTGGAACGAGGGACTGTTGCCTCCCATTCTGATCCAGCTGCGTTCGTCCCCCGACCCCTTGCGAATGAGCAACGAGCGGCACCCGTAGAGCAGAGACCCATCCTCGAGACCACGACGCCATGTCAAAGACTGTCAAACGAAGTTTCAACGACCGTAGCACCACAAACATAGGGAATCACAATCGTACTTATCAGGGTGTTAATATTAAACATTACCATACGACCCCTCAGCAAGGTAATTTGGTACATGTTGCGTACGAATAATTGCTGATTGTTCTCCGTATCCCAGAACCAAGCTCTGCGACGCTACTAGGGAAGGCTGCGCTCAGTGCTTTACACAACTCGGAGGCACGCTATCCTCAGCCAAATGTTTTGCCTGGTACTCGAATGAAAATTCTCCAAGAACTAACCAGTTGGGTTGAGGACGGCTCGGGGGATAAGAGTAGGGTGCATTGAGTAGGGCCCAACCATCCTCCATACCGGACGATGCGAACGAGGCTTCCCTTCCCCTTTCCCCTTCCCCTCCCGGACAACACCAAAGGATTTACGGGAAAGGTAGTTTTCGAGCCATTGTCGTCTATCGATGAACCTGAATGAGCCGAGGCCGGGAAGGCAACTACAATGATCCCATTCCCAAGGGTCGTCTCCATACACGTATTCGTTGTACGATCTGCATTCTGTGCAGAGGAGACGTTTTTGGTAGCGGTGGAGTGCAGAGTGAGATTGGTGGATGAGGTGGGTGGTGACGGATATGAGGAGGTGGATGCGGAGGAGGAGGAGGATTTCCGTGGGTAGGATGGAATGAGGACGAGCAATGGTGATGATGGCGTCGAGGGTACGTGTTTCGATGGAAAGGTATGCGAGTGAGGCGTGCATGAGTTGGAAGGAGGTCGTTGCAATTGCTGGGTTGAGCGGGTTCAAGGTTGGGTCTATGAGGAGTTAAGGGAAAGAGAGAGTGCTGTGTTCATAGCATCAGAGGTTGGAATGGAAGCAAGTGATGGATTTTAGACGCTGTTTCTCGATCGGACTGAGTAGTGACAACAAGTCAAGTCATCCGCGGACCTCCCGCACCCGACGAGTCAGGTTCCTATCGCCATATCAGCTCGACATGACTTGACTGCACCTAATGTTGA
>JANHQD010002925.1:2630-31688 GCA_024721195.1 Marasmius sp. AFHP31
CAACATCTACTACCGGGAGATCTTCCGTCTACATGGTCTACCCATGTGTTTCATCTCGGATCGGGGGCCACAGTTCAATGCCAAACTCATGAGGGCGCTTCTGAAGAGACTCGGAATCAAGGGCAGCTTCACTTTGGGATACCACCCCCAAGCCAACGGACAGACTGAAAGAGCGAATCAGGAGGTCGAAAAATACCTACGACTGTACACAAACTACCGGCAGGATGACTGGTCGGAACACCTACCCCTTGCTGAGTTCGTTTTAAACTCCCGTACCCATTCTGCTCATCGCCTCTCTCCATTCGAGCTCCTCTACGGCTACCTTCCCCTCTTTAACATCCCTGTAGGAAGGAGGTCGGGCATCCCTGAAGTCGAAAATCGCATTGATATCCTGAGGGAGGTGAGGCGAGATGCAGGTGCTGCACTACACATTACCAAACGGCATATGAAGGAGGGTTTCGAATGGGGGAAGAGAAAAGCCCATCAATTCGGTGTAGGAGACTTTGTTTGGCTAGACGGGTCAGACTTCAGGTTGAAGCAGTCGAGCGAGAAGCTGGGAGACCAGAGTCTGGGGCCATTCGAGATCTTGGAGAAGGTTGGGGACCTGGACTACCGGCTGGACCTACCAGAAGAGCTAGAGCGGCATCACCCCATTTTTCACGTCGACAAACTCTACCCTTTCAAAGGTAATCTAGTGAATGGGCTACTGCCAGAGCCCCCAGGACCTATCGAGTTGGAGGATGAGGACGAACCCGAGTACGAGGTGGAGGATGTGGTAGACAGCCAGTACCGATGGAGACGACTGGAGTATCGGGTAAAGTGGAAGGGTTATCCGGAGTCAGAGAACACCTGGGAACCCGGACAGAACCTGAAGAATGCCCCTCGAATAGTAAAACGATTCCACAAGAAGTTCCCCGCAGCAGCAGGACCAGCTTATCGAGAAGGGGCCTAGTCATCGAGGACGATGAATCCTAGAAGGGGGGTAATGTCATGAAGTGCCGCTTTTTCCCCTATCTTTCCCTTTCTTAGCGCCCGTTCCCCTTTCAGCGCCTGATTGTCACTTTGACGCCCATTTGCTACTTTGACGCCTACTAGATACCCGGTTCCACTCTCCCCATCATTCCCATCATTTCCTTCCCCCATCCTTGTTCTTTCACATCGTCCTCACAACCTATCCCATCCATTGTTTCCATTGCTCCCTTTGTTCTCTTGTTTCTCTTATACACAACAGTTACTCGTTCCGGACTTGTTCTTATTCTATATCTGAACTACTATTGTTCTTTCCTTGTTCCCTATTATCTTTCTTTATTCTCGCGCGACTCATCTTCCAGTATATAAGCTAGGCAGTTTACACCTCGTCCCTCATCTTGACCTCTTGTCATTGGGACCAGGTGAGTAGCTAACTTCGTTTCTCTCTATCTTCAATATATCTAACTTGTCATTGGGACCAGTTATCTACCTGTTCTTGCTCTCTGTCCGCTGCCTCTGTCGTCCCTGCCGTCGTCTCTGCTAGTCGACTTCCGCCGCCGTTGTTTCTATAGTCCTCGCGTCTAGCACTTTAGGACACTGTGTCGTACGCTTCCTTTGATTTCCTTCGCCAAAAGGCAACTTTTCGTCCTTTTTGACCCAACATGATATTCTTATTTCATTCCTTCTTGCCTCTGCATGGGCCTTTGCTACTTTTTGCCCGCATGTTTCTCATTCAGACCTGACGAAAGCTTCTTTTCTTTCAGTTTCCGTCGTCTCAAATGCACGCAAGATCCTGAAAACCAAAATTGATGGCCAGCGAGAAGATCCCGAACGCAGTCGAGCTTTCAACCTCTCTATTTTCTCTCCCGCTCAAGGCGAGGATTTTTGATCTTTGAAGATCTATCAAAAATGCAACTTCTCCTATTCTCCTTCAGTGATTTGAGCCTGTCTTGCTCTTTAGCCTGTAGAAGCATCGTTCTTCCTTATCCGTTGCTCTCAATCCCGTTGATGTCACTTGACATTCGTCACGGGGAAACACTTCAACGAGATTTTGGCTTCCGCCCGTTGACCTAGTGGGATTTTTGCATTGTTCTCTATCCGCTCAATGTGATGCGTGTGTACCTTCATATCCTGTTCTTTCATTCGGTTTTGTGGCCATGGTCGGGTCCAAATCCCTCATTCATCTCCCCTAGGTTGTGGTTGATTACACTCATCATTCAACAATCGATGGTGAAGCTGAGGTATCCTACCGAGCCACTGCAAGGTACGGCTGAGAGTGAGCCTACATGTTGTCAGATCTGCTGAGTATTTAGGTCTATGGGCAGGGAGATTGGAAGGTAAGCTTCGGAACCTTTCTTACCTTCTTTCTAAATGTCACAATTCCTCCTATCTTCTCCTAACAAGCCCCCAAATCCACATCGAGCACTAAATCATCAACCCAACTCACCTCGTTTCCCCAAACATCTGACTCAACTCCACGACTCGAACTGGCCGACTCATACTCATCCACCACAACTCAGCAGGCCTGTTACCGTTTGCGACTCACCATCATGACTCAGTGGCCCAACTCACAATCCCAGAACCATCCATCCCTGACTCCTCCCCGCCGACTCGTATGGACACTTGATGACTCATTCTGACCTGTAGCTTAGTATAAAAGACCTACCTTGTACAGTACGTTTCCTTAGCTTAACCACTTGGTCAATCCATAGTGAACACAGCAGAACAGACTTGATTAAGTGACTTGAGGGGCAACCGTGGTTGCCTTCCTGACACTAAATGCATATATTCTTTTATTCATACCCACCGTGCTCTGAAGAGCTTTGCCTCTCAACCTCTCAGCTACTCTAGATCTTACCAATGGTACAACGTTCGACCAAACTCCCTATTCTTTGCAATGCTGCTTTGGTGGACCTGTTTTCTTGAAGAAATGCCAGGCGCATTACTCAAGCCAGTGTGATGATACCCAAGATACCCTGGAGGACTTTTTGGATGTTTCTCAGCGAGAACTTCTCTGCTGGAAGTCTCTCTTGACAAGGAATCAATCAAGGGAGGAGAAAGATTGGATAAAGATGACACTGGAAAGTGTTCAATTGAATAAAGTTTGGGGTTAGGGACAATAGATAGAGAATACTATTTATTGAAGCAGATGTTGTTGCACCTCTGAGATGTCCAACTCATCTGAAGAGACTACTGCATCATTAGCATTGTCCTCTTCATTGGAAGTAAAATTCACATATGCATCTAGACTTGCTTGTCCCAAACATCACCTTCTGCCCCAAGTCCTCCATTCACCCCCCCCCCTATATACCTCCCCTGCATTGTTGTGCAACAGGGCCAATCTTGCCATTTCCTCCTCCAGCTGTGCTAGCATACCTTGGTCGTCCTGTGAGACTGATAGTCCTCATCATCTTGATCGTAACCTGTAATAGGCAGTCCAACTATGTTGTCTCCAACAAGCTCCTCTGTCCGCTCCAAGACTGTCATATACACTATACACCTGCCAAACATTATCCCGATTCACTGGTGGTTGTCCAAGTGTACTATAGACATCTTCAATGATGATATGAAACTCGTCAGGCACAAGTTTGAAAACTTCATGATTGGGATGTGCCCAGAGCTTTTTGGCCGCTGCAAGATAGGATGCTGTTGGGTCAATGTTGATCTGAATCTTAATGCCCAGAGAGTCCAATATCATCCGCCTCATATTCCCTTGTTTAGAAGCTCTCAAGTTGAGTACAAGTCCCAAGTGCAAATTACTCTAAAGACTCAGTCCCCAAGTTGGTTTAACAATATTCCTCCCGCTCATTCATTTTTACCTCAGAATGCCAGGCACTCGAGCCATTCACTTGCCAATCTAAAGAGTGCTCCACAGTCATCAAAGCTGGGGAACAGTTCTATCATGTTGGGAATAACCAAAGGACCAATCTTGTCTGTGAACAGTGCAAGAACCAATACCAGAGTTTGAACACAACGGCACAAGAGAGTGGTTCATATCAAACTTTGACAAAGCAACTCAACAGTCTGTTTACAGCTTTCAGCCCCAATAAACCATTGGGAGGCTCTCATTCATCTCAACCATTGACCTAGATGTCCTCAGATCAACATTCTGATCCTCATTCTGCTCTGCATCCTGATACACATGGGATCACCCAACTTATGAATGCCTCCTACCACAAGGGCAAGTGATTTAGTTGACAACCCTTTCATACCTAACATCAAATCCAGATTCTCACCGTGCCTACAAAGGACATGTGGTTGCATTGAGTGGCAACTCTGCCTTGGCTGGACCAACAATTCATACACTGGGTACAACCAGGGAACCAAGTCAATGAAGTTGGATCCATGCCGGAACATTCACAATACTCAGCTCAACTTGCTTGATGACAGAGTACTGCTTACACCAAAAGTGAAGATTTCCTACCTGTTGCAGTCTCAAACTTCTATCAAACGTTTGGAAAGAAGGAATTGTCAGAGCTCCCTGTACATTATCATCCTGCTGAGTCTGAAGTGTTATTAATTCATGTCAAATTTTTGATGTAGAAACTCTCCAATGTCATCAAAGACTTTGACGTTCACAAATCAATTACTGACATACAGCTAGTGATTATTGGCCTTGCTTTGAAGAAACTCCAACAACACAAGGAGGACCTGGCACCCAGGCTCTGGTTTCAATGGAGCATCAAAGAGTTTAACATCTGTGATGTAACGTCCATGAAAGCAAATTAAATTGGTGCAGGTGTCGATCTGGATGGACCCGTCATGGCAGAGTACAGACTACACCAACCCTACCTAATGACATATGGGAAGACTTCTGCAAAGGATAAAACATGGAAACCACCAAAGGGCATTGTATCTTTCCACATCATCATGACAACGAGTACAAGTAATATGAGCAGGCAGTTGAGCAATACTCAGTCTAACCTCTATTTCATTTGACCAAATCTCCAGTAAACTCACACAACCATTCACAGGTTGAGTTCGAAGCAGAAGCACATGAAGTCACATCCACCCTCACCCTCTGCAAGCAACAAATTCAACCAGCTTGAGCAGTGTCCCCAAAATTTCATCTCAGGTGTTCCATTGTCTGAGTCCTCTCCCGGTATAGATGCGCCACACGCCGGTGTAAATAAAACCTAACTAATATAGCCAAATCTCCCCAACACTGGATGTAGCTGAAAGGTGCAGGAAACGTGGATCGGTGTTGATCAAAGGTTCCGCTCTTAGTCAGACTGCACCAAAGCTGATGAAATTGATACAAGAAGTTCTTCTACGAACTAAGCGAAGCTCCACACTTGTCTAAAGCTTGGAGGGAGTGTGTATGTGTGTGTATAAGTTGGTAGGAGGGAATATAGAGTTCGGAAATGTGAAGAGCAATGTGTGTGTGTGCTGCGTAAGTTTGTTCTGAGCCTCAAAGCAATTGCAGAAGAACCCCTAAGCGTTCAGAATACCCAAGTAACAATAATGACCCCAAGTGGTCTACCCAAACCAAAGACCTTGCCAATTGGTCAATGGAACGAACTCCTTAGCTCAAATGCCTCGGAGGTTCAACTAGCCTTGCCAATCGGCGTAGTTGGATACCAAATAAGTTCGATAAGTTTCTTAAGTCAAACAGTCAAGTTCTGAAGTTCAACAAATTGTTCTATTCTGTTCTAATGTCTCTCCTGAAGCTAACCCAAAGACCCTAGAGCGTGCCACCAATCAGGTTTCTGCTTTTGGAGCCTCGTAGATACTTTCGTACGGATTGCTTCCTCAGCCTAGTCAGTGGCGTTGGTTGCTTTCCTGATGAAATAGTATGGATTGCCTGGGGATCCTTGATGAAAACCCCAGTCCTTATATACCCTAGCAGTTACTAATTCTACCTAATTGCACCGATTGTGAATATACATCTGATTTCTATCTAAAACTACCTTCTTTGGTATTTCTTTCGAGGAGTTCGTATTATTCTACGCGTTTTGGATCCAAAGTCAACATTTACTATTTGCTTCGGAAGATTCTTGTAGACGCGCTATTCGATGGGATTTGTTCCTATCTGCCCAGCCACAGCTGGTGGATATATTTTCCTATCTGGTTCCGTCTAGGAGTCATCTCCTTGTACCTTCAGAAATACAGTCCCTCCGTCGACTGAAGTTCATACTACATCCCTGTCCCGCGTTGAGGCCCTAAGTAGTCCTTCTTTGTATCCCTATGGCTTGCTCAAAAGTTATCCTTTCTCGGCGCAATGGCAGGATAATATCTGCTCCGACTTATCTAGTCAAATTCCTGGCGGTCCTTGTGGATCCAGGTACCAGCGTTGCAGTTCCGATGCTTGGGTCGCAAGTCCCTTCCACTTACCCCAAGAGTCCCCTCAGTTCTAGCCTTCTGAACTAGTTGAGGCAACTTCTGAAGTGTAGTTCTATGTTCTGTTCTCCTTCTAGTATATGCGGTCTGCCCTCAGAGACGATGTAGTAGCTCCAGGGACCGTCGATCATATCTCGATCACTTGGATACCGGGCCTTGAACAGCTGATACTGTGGCACCACTTCTAACTTCCGAAGTAAATTTTATCTTCCGTTCTTCCGGTTCAGAACTAAGTGGAGGCTAGAGGCATATCCCTCAAGCCTTGCTTACTTTTGCCCCGAACTCAGTATGAGTTTGCACAACATATTTGCACACTTCAGAAATGCGCTATTCCGTGAGTGATTCCATATTCTGTGTTTTTCTGTAATTCTGAACATCATCTATAGAATTCTACGACGTTAATCCTTATCAGGATGACTCCGCCTTCAAAGTAGGCGATCGCCGTCTCATCCTCTCCCTTCCGTTTGTTGAGTGGAACGAAACTCTGTTCGACCTCCTGTTCCAACACTTCTTTCTCAGTCGCCATCGTTCCCTGTACTGGGGCTACCTCGTCCGATATGATCACCACCAAGACGAGGTGTACTTCTGTGAAGCCCACTTCCATACCAACCTTCCTCTCGCGGCTTGGAAGTTTGTTAATACCGTCGCCGAAGGTATTGCCCGCGTTGGGTTCCTTTCTATGAAGACCGCCCTCATTCCTGGAGCCGTCCAAGCGTGGATCGATGCCGTCGTCTTTGCCGCTGAAGCTCCTGCTCCTCCAACATTGGGTTATGAGGAACTTCAGTTCTTTGTATTTACCCCTCAGATGGGTCGCTGGTTGTCTCGTACACCTCTAGCCTACTGTCCTCTAGTCTGCAACCTATATTATTTAGACCGCCTTCAGCAAAACGAGGCATGGCATTATACCGATTCGGAAGTAGATGTTCCATCCGTTATTCCTTGGTACGATCACCTAGACTACTCTGTACTGCCTAGTTTATTCCACTTAGATGCGTAGTACTTCTTTAAGTCTTCATAACATGACCGTGCCTTTTCTTCCGAAGTTCAGCCATCGAATCTCAAGGCTAAATTCTTAGTTTATCTGCTCCCGTGGAGCCGTTCTGGTTCGTGTTTCAGCAGGTAATACTTAGTTCCATTTTCTGGAACTTTGTCTTTCCCCGTTCAAATCCTTCTTAAATAGGTAGGATACTGTGTTTGCCGATCAGTGCAAGTCTTTCTTGATCGCCTCCGTCGATCATTTCCCATGCCCAACATTCGCACCATAGAAGATCACTTCTGCAATCTCTTGTACAGTACGTCCTAATCATACCCCTTTCTTCTGAAGTTATTCTAATCTGCTTCAAAGTTGTACAAGCACTGGCCATACCACAAGGACTATTCCGCCAAGTTGACCGATCACAGCCTCATCCCTTGCATTCCTCTCGACCGCGAAAGGGAGGCCTTGTTAGGCTTGCTCCTTCAGCACCTCTTCCTAAGCCAACACATCTCCATCTATTGGGGTTTCGTCGCCTGTTTCGAGTTCAGACAGGCCCCCATCTACTTCTATGAAGACAACCTGTCCGAGTACATCCCTCTCGAATCTCAGAACGTTATCGACATGGTTGCAGAGGCAATCACTTGCGTAGGGTCCTTAGGTTCCCATACGGCCTTTATCCCTGGAGCCACCCACGCTTGGATCGACTCCGTTGTCCACTGCATGGTCGATCCTCCTCCCTCGAAGTTGGAACCCAAACAGTTGACCTTCTTCCAGTACCACCCTCCCATGGCCCGCTGGGTTACTCGTCCTTCCTGCCAACACACAATCCCGTCCTCCATGAAGAGTTCTATCTCGACGAGTTAAACTGACACAATTCTCCATCTGTTTGGGACTACCAACATGATGATTCCGAGCTGGACGAATACTTCGGATGGGACAAAATTGCAGTCCACAACATGTGGGAGTAGGACCATCTTTCCTTTAAAGTCATTCTAGACTCATACATCTATCTCTCGTTCCTTTACTACTTTCATAGATAGACTCTAGGTCTTTTCTCCTTAAGTTACAAAGTTGATCATATGCTTCTTCTTATACAAAATAGGTTCATCCTCGCTAGTACCTCAGTTCTTTAATATCGAATCTGAAGCTCTCTAGTCTTTGCCTTCTTCTAGTCATGCCTTGTCGGAAGTTCATAAGTTCATACAGTTCCATCCGCTCTTCAGATGAGGTTCTTGCTCGATTCACATTGTCCGGTGTTTCTTCCTTTTATTTGTTGGTCACTCATTGTTATTGTCCAATCCTTCCCTTGGTCTGGTCACAGAGACTAGTCGATGTTCTGAAGTTTGTAGAACAGAGCGACCCCTACAGGTTTCGGGTGCAGTAAGATGACTTAGTATTGTCTTATCCTTCTGTGCTAGTCCTGAACCTTTTACTAGCCGTTCGGGCTCACGCTAATACTAAATATACTTCAGATATTATACCTTCTGAAGTTCCATAAATTGCTTAAAATTAAGCGAAAATAGTGAGCGCTAGTAGCAGGCGCTACACCGGGCCATATTGATGAGAGTGATCTGAAGTCTCCTCTAGACAAAGACCTATTAAAGCGGGCTAAAAGTGTAAGTCAACATTACTTTTGACCTTCATTTGTGTTGTGCCCTCCTAATATACTTGAAGGATTCCATGATTAAAACACCCCTCTGTGAAAGCCAATGAGATCCAACAGAATGGCAATCACCTGATGCCAACATTCTCCACCTTGGTCTTTTGCAGGCAGGACAAGCAAGCGAGAATTATAATAGTGAGTAACATGCATCCCAAAACTAACATATGAATATCTCACTCTGACTTCAGTTGCAACCACTACAATGCAAGGCCATCTGTGTTGAACATGTGATATACATGTGATACACAATATTAGCATAACTGCTAGAAGAGCAGAGTGAGTAAGTATGTATAGTCATACAGACTTTCTATCTAAATAATCTAGGGAGAAAGCTCAGCCAGCTTTAGATGCTATTGGCTACAACGCTGAACCTTGTTACAAACTAAAGAGATATGGAGTACCTACAGGATTCCGTATAGTATCTTTCATACAAATGCAAGTGTCATATAGTAAAAGATCTATGAATAGTAGACACGTAACCAACATGTCAATACTGTGCACCACATGTATATCACATGTTCAACAGGAATGTAGGCTACAACTTGTCCGGCAGGAACGTGGAATGGTGTGAAAGGAATACAGCTTGTCAACGGGTCGTAGGAGGTGGCCAGTATGTCTGAGGGAAAGTGGGAATGATATGGTGAGCTGAGGGGAACGCAGATGAGTGCCTTGAATGACAAATTGGGCCATTAGATGCCAAGTGCTGAGTGGCAGTGCCTTGGGTGTCAGAGGCTTGCATTGCAGATAGCTGGAATTAGCATGTGTGCAAGGGTTTGTTATGGATGCAAGACCACCTAGAGGTGATAGAGGTGTTGTCTGGGATGAAAATGAACTGACCCTTACAGTCCAATGCTGTGAGAATTCATTCTGATACAAGCATTCAACAGGTGTTATAATTCTGCAACCAGATCCCTCAACCTCCAAGGGGTTGAGGTTCAATATTATTGTACAGACACACTTTAAATGTACAGACAAGTCATATTTTGACTTTTTACTAACCTTAGGTTTGGATGAGCCGGTCTCAACATACTGTATAAGTCGAGACATTGATGTATCTGAGCGGCTGTGCCTAGATATCCCATCTAGCAGTTCCTGGGGTCCTCTAGCCTGGATGAAATATATCAGTAAGGCTCCGTGCCTGGCAAGGTTCAAGAGTGTGGCAGTCTGGCTTTCTATATGACATAGCCAGAAAGTGTGACAGTGACCAAATTGGGAAGGACAACTTTGCAGGATTTGATCCAATCAAACATCTGTCTTCTAGAAATGTTCCTCTCATCAAATAGTGCATTTCTGTAAGAGGGTTTCTTGTGGGACAGAGCTGCCAGCTGCTGGTAAGGCTTGCGCAAAATAGGTAATGACTAGGTGGCCAGCACCATAGTAGAAAGCTTTTCAAGCTGTATGACACACAATCTGAGGTTCCTATTTTTTCTTGCACACCCTCATGTACATTGGTACTCAAGCCTCTGTCAAGGCCTGAGCCCTAGGGCTTTGATATTGGCTTTAGGCTCAAGGTTCATGTCTTGATTTTGGCAAGCCTGAGCTACACAAGCCAAGCCCAAGCCTACACATCACTACTCTCCACCTATCTTTGATTGACATCCTTTTTTCCGCAGTGGCATTGCAATAAGGGGATTGTACTTGAACTCTGAGATATTCACACTGCTGAATACCATTCACATTATCTAGCACTGGAGTATCATTGAATACTCCCATAAGCAGAGACATAATCTGGTGGAGCCTGCTCTGCAGCCTCCATCCTCTCCACCCTCTGCATCAACAACCGCATCTGTGCCTGCATTGCCCAGTAGTTTGCCTGATTGACTGGCCTATCTGGATCTTCATGAGAGAGAACCTCATTTTGACCAATGACATGCTCTTGTGGATCAGTAGGCTGATCTCCTTCTGTGCACTTAGTTTGATTTCCGACACCCTTTTGGTTTGAGGGTGATGTGTTTGTGGGTGATTTTCCTATTGGGTAGGGGTCCAATACAGGTTGTGGATGAGGGTACCCTGTTTTCTCCAAGTCTTGTAATTGCCTAACTGTGGAAAAAGTCATGAACTGAAGGGGTCATGAGTGAGCATTTGCCTACCCCGTTTCTTTTGTAGCAAGAGATATATGATGAGTAGTCCCATCAGACCACCAACACCTCCAACTGTACCACCAATGACTTTATCCCGGAAGGTGTTAGAGGCAGAGATATTAGCACCGTTAGGTGGAGGAGGCAATGATGAAGAAACTACTCCGCTATAATATATGAATTGTGAGTCAAACGGCTTCAAAAATCAACATAAGCTAGGGGTTTCTCACCTTGTAGATGGCGGAAGTGTTGCACTCGACCAATTCAATGATGTTGGTGGTGGCGCAGTACCTGCACTTGAATCACAGCACGCAGTTGGATTTACAACCAATATCCCAGTTGGCTGAGCGGTAAACCAGCTTGGGGACCTACATGAACCACCGCAATCTTCTGTCAGCCTGTTCTGTAGCCCTTAGACCAGGAATACGTACAGCCCTTCTCCTTTGACCAAGGCCTCCACGTTGATATGACTGATGGAATTTCAGTATAAATGCCAAGAATAAACATGTCAGGACAGGGATCTTACCCATCAGTTGTGATTGCAAATGTGAGTGTGCCCTCTTGCTGTGTTACGCCGACAATTGTGGTCCCTATTACCTGCTCAAAATTGCTAGCAAAGACTTTGAATCCAATCTCGGGTCTTCCGATATCAAAGTCATCTCGAACCCATGTTAGGGTCTGGGGCTGCAAGGCAGTGATGGTACCCGGTAGCTGTTTGCCAAAGTGAAAGGCCCATAGGCCGGGAAAGAATTGCAATAACAGAATCATCGAACAAAAGTGCCATCTATGGGCGAGCATCTGGTCAGTGTGTCTCCAAGCCTGTCTCGGTTGTACAACGTACGACCGAAGTTTCATCTCTATCTTGTAGGGAGCCGGAGGGGAAACGGAAGCTTGCTCGTGAAATTGTGGTATGATCAGTGTTGTTAAATGGCTCTCAAGAAAGTGAAAACTTCCCAGGATAATCTTTGAAAGACGCCAAGTCAAAGTGTGGCTGTGGGTCCGTGGCCATCGTGGTAAGTGGTCAAGAGCATTTGAACCCGTGATCAATCAATCAACCCGGTCTACACGGCTGTTCGCTCTTGAACGTAGTTTGCGCTAGACAAGGAGCACAATTTTTCGAGATACATAATCCCAGTAAATAAAACTCTTGAATAGATGGAGCGAGTACGCAGAGAGAATAAAACCAATTTCCGATCTCACCTCCTCTCTCGATTGGGACTATTTTTCAACGACCCAACAAGACCATAACTCGGAGGTTGTTCTCCATTGATCAACCCGAGGTTAGAGCGGGTATTAGCTCGACCACATCGACTGCAATTATGTTCAAACCGGTAGCGGTCTGGACTGTGGCGATGCTGTTCGGGGTGGTTGGAGCGGGCTATCAGAGACTGATCCGAATATTCCTTGGTATCGTCATCGTCGTTGTTCCTGTTGTTCTTCTACTTACGAGATACAAGCCTATAACTACACTCAACATGGACATACAGCTACCTCGTGTACGGCCCGTAGTCCCAATCCCCTACTACATGGTGGTGGTATTTGTGATGATGACGATGCTCGGAAAACGCGTTGCGAGCCGTACACCAAGTAAGGCGTATTGTAGATGTGATGGAGTGGAATATATGCCAGAAGAATAGATAGCTAGTCAAGAGAGCTGTCGCTTGAGTTTTAGCGAAGATGTTTTTGGGCAAATCACCAATACAAATCGAACGACTGTCGGTATTTCGTCGATACCTGGGCATACGCTTTGAGGACACGTAGAGCCTACAATCATGGAAATGGTGGGGGCGGATAGCACAAATGGAGTAACATCATTTTCAGTTGTTTAGTATCTCGTTAGGAGGGATTAAGGTCGAAATTTGCAGAGCAATGGAATTGATGATTCTAAGGGACGACAGCGTGGGGACCTTTCTTCTATGACTTTAGCTGTTCCCTATAAGTGGATTGCTAGAGAAATGGAAGCGATAGAATGACCCCGGATCTTTCATGGTGTGTCTGCGGGATATCAGCTGGCTCCTCGTACTTTACCATTGCCCGGGTTCATTGAATTATATTGAACCACAAGTGCTAAACGGGAACTAATTCGGACATTGAGAGGATGATTGAGGCTTAGTCTCCAAACAAGTATAGTCACCCGTCGCGTGGACAGTGACATTGCGTTGAAGTGCCGTGCACGAGGCTGGCTGTAGAGATCCAAGGGTGGTATAGACGGATCAAGGTACAGCGCCAAGAGGCCGAGGTCGAAGACGGGGATTACAAAAACTTATACAGCTGCCAAATATGGAGGAGTAATGTGTCTCCTTACTTCCCATTGAGGATTCTTGACGCCAAACATGCGAACTCAATTCTCAATTCAAATTCGAATATTTCGAGCCCAGATATGTACTGAATCGTTAGGCGTAAGTCCATCACTGGGAGAACTTGTGGGCCAGGTCCTCAACCCAACTGGTCAGTGCTCTTGGAGATGAGAAAGCGCGAGGTGTTCATGATGGATCTAGACTTGTTCCTGATGGTAAAGGGTTCATAGTTTCCGAACAAATATACCATATCAACCACAATACCTTGAATAGGATGTTTAGTGATAGTGAATACTGATGGGATCGAAAGGCTGATGTTGACAAGGACTGCACGCGCGTATCCAGAACGGAAAAAACATACCCTTGCCCATGAGTCGGATTGAATGAGTGGTATGAATAGTTGTACCTTCGCATGATAAACCCTCGAAGGACATGTTAGTGATAGGCGAACAGATAGAGAGGATATAAATCCCCATACGATACTCACTAGGGTTCCGAAGTTATTTCCTTCCTGGCCTCCCAATCAGGAGCGAAAGCTCAATACATCGTAGAGGGAGTCGGAGCCGAGAGTTCTAAAGCAGCGACGACCAATCGACCACCGCCTGTTCTGAGTGTTGAGTCAGTGATGGGTCCGGTCGAGTAAAGAAAAGAACTAACTTGTAGCTGGGTTGCGAGCAAGATCCATGCTTGCGCAAGTGAGCAACCCTACGTGACTCTCTTTTGCTGGCTTCAACGACCCGAGAGCGTGAGCAACGGATGGTCACACGAAACCCATAGAATAGCGAGGAAGAAGACCGGTGCCGGTAAAAAAGTACGGGTCCTGTTCTCGGATGCTTGGTATCAAACTTCAGGAAAACTAATGAATTCCGACCACTGACCCGTTCGAAAATTGCTGAGTTACCCGTCCCAGTTCTCGGCGAAGTAGAGTCAACGTCAATACTTGGCCCCCAGCAAATTCATTGATCGGCTTTTGTCATGGCTCTGGGCTTATTATACGGTCCTGTGGGCTAGCATTTGGGCATGTAACTTAGTGCAAAGAGCTGAGAGGTACCCATCACTGTCCCTCTGACTCTTCCATAGGTTCCCATCCTGATCCCAGATGCTTGCCGGTACTTTCGGTGTTTGAAGGGGAGAGGGAGATAAATTCATTTGAGACGTACTATTCCCCACAGTCTAGGTACCAGATATCACTCGTGATCGGTCTCGTTCGGCAGAATGTTGTGAACTTTGCCAGTATGTACTAGGTTCAGATTTTTATCTCGCACAACTGCAGCAATCACACGCTCATACACGAGGCTTGCATCTGGTGACTTTACAGTGACAAAAGCTGGTTGAGGGCCGAGATTAATAGCAATTTGCGCGATGCATTAGCTGATTTGACTTACTCAAAAATGCAGTCTTCGGCCATTCTTTGAAGTATTAATCAACCTGTTTGTATGGTACATCTTTGGTATTCTGACCACCATTGACATTTCTGCATGTATAGCATCCGGGTTCATATCAGCGGGGTTGACCAGGACCCCATCAACCAAAGCCATCCGAGTCTTAGAAGTTAATCCGATCATCTGACTGGCAAATTCAAAGTCTATCCATCGAGCAAACGACCTACCTACGAAAACATGAAATCGCAATGTACAGGAATCACCATCGTCCCGTCAGACATCTTGGCATATTCCAAGCTCAGAGTTTCGGGAATTCGAAGTCAATGTTGCCTTTATTTCAACCGCCACCACGATTGTCTCATCACGCCTACGTCTTTCAGCCTTGTCCCATGTTTGTTCTTTGGCTGTGCTCTCAAGGTCTCTCAAACGTATGTCCTCATTCCGGTCAGAATCGATAGGCCTTAGTTGGGTTCATTACTCAGTATCATTTCTCTGCAACCGGGACGATTGTTCAAACTCTTCGACTCTCAACATTGGCGAACCACAAACCTAGTAGGCATCCCTGGCGCTGAACATATACGGTATTGAAATCTGAAGACTTCGGTACAAATTCCAACTTTGGTGTTTGGGTGAGTCGTGGATTGTCCCATCCCATTTCTCGATTGCTCTGACCCAAATAATCTCTCTCTAGTGATGTAACAATTGTCAAGGGCGCGGTGGTGCTCTCATGCTTATTATTTCATTACTTGACCTCTTTTTTCACAGTCAGCTTACTCACTACACCTCATCCCAACGTCAAAAAGCACCGTATACAGCCAACCAAACACCTTCGATTTGTGATGGATACTGTATTAATGTGCGGGAACGGGGGGCCTGGCGAGAACGATGAAGATGTGTAAGTTGAGAGCGTTCAAATAGAAAGTGGATGGTACATTCTGCCATTCCATAGCCATAAATGAATCGTTCTGATGGTCTGCAAGCTTCAATATGTGATAAGACACCGAGGTGTGGAGGACGGCGAAGGCTACCGACATGAGACGTGTATTGGCTCAGGAACCACAACAACTCAAATCCGAGCGCCACGAACAGTGTGCGTCTTCGTTGCTCTTTTGATTTGTCGCATGTGCGTAAGATTGGTTGTACAGACCGGTACAAATGATTCAGTCATCAAAGAATCACACAGCCAGATGTAATGCTATGGTGCCCGCCAGATTTACGTTCCACATTCCATCTGACCAGCAATGAATTGACTGTAGGTGCGCGATTTAGAACGGTGATTAGCAAGCTATTACGGCGTGGTCACTCATTCTATGGGTCACAGGCCTCGGGCGGCTAGTGTGTTTTCTTGAGTTTACTTTCCGCCTGGAAAGCCAGGGCAATAGGGTGTTTTACATCGTCTGTTGTGCAGACGAACTCGACGGACTTGTTGGGGGGTGGGAGTTCCTTATTCTCTTTATAGATTGCGGAGCACCAGCGGTCCACAGCAGCCTCATATCCGGTAATATTGAATCTCGATGCGCCCGTCGAGCCTGGTCACAAGAGCAAAACGTTTAACTGATCAACTCGTCCCATTTGCACATATATATCTATCCCGTTCCCAGTACCCACCACGACCTTCTCCCCATAATATACCCCAATCTCCACGATGTCTCAATCTCTCCTCAACAATGCACAAGGAATCTCTATCACCGGGGGAAATTTCAGCAATATCCTTGGGGACCAGCACATACACTATCACCAAATTACCCGGCAGAAAAAGAAGAAGCGTACTGTGTTCGACGATGTGAGGCATTGTCATTTGTACACAATGCATAGAGCTGACCCCAGACACAGTTCCAGAATGTAAAGCGCGGCGATATCTGTAGGCTTCGGGATGTTTGTCAGGTCCTTAGTCAATGTGAGGAAGTTCATTGGCGGGGGGAGGAATGCCAGTGCCAACAGGAAGTGGTGAAGACAATTTGTACCGCAAAGTTGATTGGAATAGAAGGTGAGTTTACAACGGTTTCTTATAGTGGACCAGATGCACGGCGGGTAAGTGTGACATGTTGCTTCCATCAAACTGGAGCTAAAATGTGTTGTACTGAAAGGGATTCGAGAAGGAGTTTCGACAACTATCTGGACAACCGTAGGCCACGCCAAATTTCAATAGTACTTGAACGTTGATGATCCCTCAGGTCTGCCGATCTCGCTCAAATCTACGCAGTTGACAATGGGAAAATCCCATCTATGGTTCTTTGGCATGGTAAGGTAATGCTTTACCACTAGAGATTCAGAAGTGTACTTGAGGGACTGGCAAATTCGGCATAGATCTTATACCACTCGCGCATTTTGCGAGGAAGGTGAGCCAGGTGGGACGGATGTTTCTCCGTAGCTTGTGTGCAAGTAACCAGCACAATGTAATGAGAAAGGTGAATGACACCATTTCAGGAACAATGGGGTTGTTTGGTTACGGAGTTGTGGATAGATACTAGCAGAGGAATGATATGTTGGGAATCAAGGACGTGCCTTCGACCAGCAGCCTTCTCCAGGAAGATGTTCTCGTGAGCTTCTTGAGGAGTCTCGAGTCGAGGGAAGCCGATGATGCGTTTGTGAGGTCAGTCGGTGACGGCTTTGATGACGGAGGCATGCCTGAACGGTTTTATCGACCAACCGTTTTTTGCACTCTGACCCAAACCTCCATCGCCGTCGCAGATAACGTCTGGGGGAGTGGAGAGAATAATTTCATCCCCAATGGCAAAACATCTTCCCTCCTCCACCACTGGTCTTTCCAAGAAGACGGCCACTCTCAGCTCTTGCCCGAGTCATGTCATGACCTCGGCCTACCTGTACACCTCAGACTCCTCGATCTTGGCTTCATAACCACCTCCTGGTCTACTGACGACTATAAATCCCTCCATCAATATCAAGTCCTACGTGGTTTTGACCCAACAACCACCGACTTCGCGCAACATCTCGAATATGACCACATCTTCCAGCCTCAGAATGATGATGATCGGTTTGAAGATGTTTGCGGTGAGCTCAATCCTTTGACGTTCATCCATCTTCTAACGTTTGTGTACAGATCGGGTCTCTGCATGCCTCGAACGCGATCTTGATCTGTCCTCCGCATCGATCCAGAATACCCATCAACTACGCGAGAACCAGAAGGAAGCTTGATCTATGGTGGCGGTATTTATACCAACGATTCCGCACCAGGATTTGCCGCCGAAGAAGACCCAAATGCTGCCAACGGGCGGTGTTGGATGAGCAATACAAGGTTTGCAATCAGTGACCAAAGATTTTTGGATCAGGTACGTCCTCGGCTGGCTCTTACAATGAACTTAACGGACATAGGTACTTGTTCGTAGGCATCTCGTCATGACAGTGGTGAATACCGTCGATGTAGCTCGTGTTCCGTCGTCGAGATACTCAACACCAGTGACGATCTCAATCCGAAGAACTCCCAGCACACGACTACAACTGCACTCATCAATTTCAAGTCCTATTGAACCACAAGTTGGCTGGCGACGGCATTGTCTACTCCTCCCGAAGGTCTTGAGATTGACGATTACGATGGCCCACTTACCAGCACATGCGATCTCGACATTGATGGATTGTGCGGCCTCTTTGAATTGTTGACGATTGCGTGAAGTCTACTATGGGTATCGGGCTACTGGGGACGCAGAGCGGCTGTTACGATATTGGAAAGCTAGTAGCTACGGCGGAGAAGGCGGGAAACCCCACTGTCGGGGTCGAGTTGTGCGTAATTGTGGGTCCCAAATATCGATGACCTCTCATACTTCATATTTCTCTCTTGAAACCTAGATACATAGTTTATTCGATTCGCTCATTCGATGATATGTACACCACTTGACTCTCTTATACCATTTGGATATTGT
Source organism: Marasmius sp. AFHP31 (assembly GCA_024721195.1). Taxonomy (NCBI): domain Eukaryota; kingdom Fungi; phylum Basidiomycota; class Agaricomycetes; order Agaricales; family Marasmiaceae; genus Marasmius; species Marasmius sp. AFHP31. The sequence goes on from JANHQD010002925.1 coordinate 21,214, forward strand.
CGCCTCTCAAGTGTTGTGTTTTTCAAGGATAGACAATCGAGATTCATTGTACAGTCTAAACAACTCAAAGCCCAATTCGGCGAATTGCCTGCCCATGAGCAAGAGATAAATACTTGAGATGGCGGTTCAAAGGTACAATAGGAGCGAGTAAATTACAATGCCAGACGGTAGATCTTTCAAAACCAGCAACGAGCCAACACACGTCCGACAATCGTCTTCCTCGTCATAGGCTACGGTATCCCTATCTTTACCGCCACAGGTACATCGATATTGTTATCGTAGTGCATTCTGTATTTCGTGACACTAGCAATGGCACACACACCGGGACAAATCCCACTGCCGGATGGGTGTCCTTGTCAGTCCGGTGACTAAATAGATGGATCTGGTGAAAGAGAAGGTGAAGCACGTATCTTCGCACTCAGACATGTTCGTGGTAGGAATAGTCACGGCTGGATATTCGATTGTGATGCCAGTACTCCGGATGGGAGTTATAGCCAAAGTCATCGAGAAAATACAGCGACCTGTGGCAATAATGGTATCGGTGAGTGCTTAATCCCGCTCTCTGAGTTCTGACTATAAAAGCGGTAGTTCTTAGAATCGTTCTAAAATTGTCAACGCGGAGGTAGGCAAGTCGGAAGGTTTATGAATTGCGGTTGGGCTGTGCTCACTGTCAAGGTTTAGTTGGTAGGCTAGACCCGACATATTCCTTGATTAGTCTATAGATTCTGAACCAGCTACAAATCCGGGTCGGGTGAATCGACGATTGGTTCGCCGTCTGTTAACTTCCCCGAGAGACTTTCGAATAAGTGGTACAACGAACTGATACTCACTATCGCGAATAGACAAAGCATCGACCCAATTTAAGATGAAGCATGTCTAACGTACTCAAAGGAGCATACCAAGGGTCGCTAGCTTCGATGTTCTGTGCATGCATACCCGTAGGAAACCGTAGTCGTTCGTGTTGGTGTCGCGTCGTGTAGTCAAAGCGACGTTGAGTTGGTATCCTTTTTCATTAGCCCAGAGAAACGACGAGAGGCAGGCTATCAAAACGGAGGTTAGATAGACGAGTCTTGCGCTGGGTCAGCAATCTGTCTGATGATAGCTTTCGCCGTCCTCAATCTCGTTCTCAAACCGCTGAGTAACTCTTCAATGACTATAACCTCGTCTTACTGACGTTGGTGAGCCCGATGATATTGTCGAGTGTTTGATGAATATGTTTGTGTGCCAGAGTACCTTGTATAACTCTAAAGTCCCGGTTTGTCGCTGATAAGCGGGCGGTGGAAGAGTATCCATAGCAGAGGGAACATACTCTTGTTAATGAGTCGGGTTGAGTTTGCCGGGAGATTGGAGTGGTGTAAATACTTGTACTTCCGTCTCAGAAAGATTAGCATCCCTTGATTTTATAACGGGAAGTCAGTCATAACTGAAGTGTCGGGAGGGAAAAGGATGTTGATATACAATTCTCACCTCGCTTTCGAAGCTCTTGCTATCCTGGCCTCCCGCTCAGGAACGCAAGCTTGGTGCGCACTAGATGAGATCGGATACAGGTGTGGTAAAGGATCAGTCAGCCTTTTCTGTGTGATGCATTAGCAAAGAATCCCTCCGAGTAAAAGGAAATGAGTAGAAGTAGATCACGCACATTCCACGTTTAAACGAACAAATATATACTTTTAACCGCTCGAGGCCTCTCGAAGCCATAGATTATCGTCTCCGAGAGATAAGTAACGGTAGGTCTGTCCGAGTCAGACTTGAGTGGGGGAAGTGAGATGAAAACGCGCTTACCGGGCGTTCATGCCGCGTCAAAAATGATCTCTCTGGCTTCCCTGCTGCCAGAGGTTGTAGACTTGCTATTCAGTATGTCCCCGCCACTATTTGAGGCCGTCAAATGCTTGAACTAAGTGAATTCGGTAAGCCACTGTCATAATTCAGAGATAGGCGATAACTCACAAATAGCGCGAAGGGATGAAAATCTCGATTTCCTTAGCCATTGTACCCAGTACTAACCCAGCATCTTCCTAGTTGCCTTCCTCACGGATCTACGATTGAAGTATGCAGAGGTTTCTCGGTGCAGTTTGGACATCCATAGGGGGGTATAATCTTGATCGGGCCCCTTCAATGGGGCGGAAGAGGTTGGTATCTACTACAGATATCGAGTGATGGAGAGCATAGCTCATCAAGGACACAGTCTAGTTTTCCTATGCCCTGATTTGCTGTTATTTCTTTCGGCCACCCAGCGAGTCCCAGTATGCTTGCGCCCCGGCGTATACCTGGTGTGAGGTCTTATTCTGGCATATATGGGAAAAGGTTAGACGTATGTGCAAACATAAGGGAAATAGTAGCTGAAAACTGATATTCTGCACGTTCTTCAGAATGAGAGGTCAGAAGTGGACCGTATACTCTGTTCTCCAGGTCACATTGATGGTGGTGGGGACGAAGCAAAATTTAGCCGACAAAGAGCCGAAATTCCCGGCTCATGGGAAATTCTCGGTGGCTGTGACCCTGTCATTGTTGTACCGAAACATCGATGTTTGTTGAGTGACACTCTGAGCACAGGTAAGTCTGGCATTGGTCGTACCCGCTGCTGCGTCCTGAGCTTATCTTTATTATCATAAAAATTGTTCCTTCGATCTCCCAGCTATCAACCTCGAGGTTCTCAAATTACATTGAGCTTTTTGGTCGGGATGCTGATGTGTACAAGAAGGGAAAAGGACATGCTAGAGATACATGTAAAAAAGCCAGTGTTGGGTGAAATTGAGGTTGAAGGTGTGTTTCAGTTTACTCGTTTTGCCGAGAGGCAATTTGCTATCCCCTTTGCGCCTGCAATCACGATGTTTTCTGGTTCATTCTCGCCTCTGCTTGAGGATTTTCCTACTCTTCATCTATCCAGCTCGAAACTGCTCCTCACAGACCTTCACTTACTGATCATGTACTCGGATATGTACAAGACCGAGAAGAACGAAATTGTGGGCGGTCAACAAGCTCACGCCGGACGTCTCGAGCTTTACCTTCCCTTGCTCGACGCAAGCCTTTACATTGAACGTTGTTGCCATACTCGACTCGTTCATTCTCTTCTATCATTCTTTTGGCGGGTGAGCCCTCCCCTCTCCGAGGGTTGTTACGGCCTCGATCAATTCCTTTGTCCGATTGTCAACTCTGTTTATCCTTCTCATTCGGCCTACGAAAGGAGTTGCCGTGTATCTCTGTGGGTACCCTATTTACCGTGTCCCTCCAATTTTACCCCCCGGGTCCTCTACCGTTATCCAATCGCTCAAAGGATTGGTCTGGGTTGGTTACAGTCGGGAGAAAACGGCCACATCCTCTGGCGTTAATGCTTCCATCGGGGCCGGTGCTGTTGTGTTATGGGGAAAGTAAGCCCGGGGTTCGTCGTGGATATGGTGTCGATTTTATAACCCTAATAGCGGGGCGATAGCCGATGGAACAGTGACACCTGTACCGGATACATGCGAGTTTTCATCCATGCTTGGTTTATCCCCACGATGTCTACAATTTGTCAATGTGGACGTGCATCGCTTTACCAGCCAATATATCCATCGCCGGGACTCATATCCGTTCAAAACAGTCATCAAGTCTCTATTTCAAACTATCGCGACCATTTTCAACAGTATGCCAACACTTCAGCCGTGTCAACGAGCTTCCATGACGTTGAATATTTTGTCGCAACTCGTTCAATGTGAACCGCTCGCCTTCCTTTTGCTCTCGTATCCTTCTCAGCTTGCCTATGCCATTCAACACGGGTTTCAGTCACTTGGATATGAAGCTATCCTCAGGCTTTGAGAACTCGAACGTTTTCACTTTGGACTGTCATCGATATTGACATGTCAAAATCTGTCCAAGCGGTCCAACGATTATAGGTTGAGAGTACACCATCACCATGTCGCCTCGTTCTTCCCATTTGTCGACCGAACCAACCTCGAGAGCGGAATTCTATAACCGCATAATCAGGTGTGACCTCCGCTCTTGGCGAGGACTGGACTCGAGCGAACGAAATTGTCTTTTCAAACCAGGTTTCTAGTTCGTTCTTCAACTTAGCTACTCGAGTAACCTAAAGCTTCCGTCGAAACAATCAGACATCTTCGATTATGCTATTTTTCAGCATTTCGAGGACTTGTTCTCTGCAAAGGTTAGCCTAGTCGCCGGCTCCACAATGTAGTTTGGATACTGTTCTATCTGTAAGGGTGGCAGGTGCGTTCATCATGGTTCTACTCTCATTTCGTGTCTCAAACTGAGTTTTTTTTTTTGGATCAACCGCTTTGCACCCTTTGTTTGTCTGTCTTAAAAGCCAACGTGCTATCGTATCCGTCCGGCAGTCTTCACTGAAAGTGCACGAGTTGACTCGTCTTGAAAACCAGGTATTATGCTATTTTTGGGCATACTTCTAAGCTCAATCAACTCCGCTGTGTGCACGCTCGATCCTCGCAGACGGTCCTTGTGAAGTAGGCGACGACGTTTGATCCACAGACCCGTATGTCCCAAACGGTTTTAGCTCTCAATAAGGGCCGTTTGAGGGATCGTAAACTGGTATCGCACGTCAAGTTAAGAAATTGACCTCCTCTGTCCCGCTGGAGCTTGAGGAGATCGACAGGTAATCCTTCAATTTCTCCTTTGTTTATCTCACTTGGCGCTCAGTGAGTGTCCCAGAGCTCGTACATGCGGCGTCGACAGGCAGGATACCTCATAACTTTCTTGGTTCTATCTAGTGATATTAACACTGGACCGTTCATAATATATCATGACTCAGCCGATAGGCCCGTTTGCTGCTAGGATCTTCATTATCCACATTGTACTGACTGTGATCTACTAATAAACGCTGTGGTATTCCCCTTTGGCCTGCCAACCCCAGATCTTACTCGAGCGATGCCCCCCTCGACTTGATTGGAAACCTTCATACCTGGGATGCTGCTGGAGCGATCTGAAGCACGAAGTAAAGGTGACGGCGTGTCCTCAACGTACGTGCTGTCTATTTCCGTGATCACTTGGAAGTGAAACCGTAGCGCTGACGCTCGACAGCATATTAATGAAGGGTTCTTCTTAATATCTGCGGAATTTCGGTACCTATCGACCCAGAATCCAGGTTGGCGAATGACGAATAACATTTGGCTCAACTGGCTGATTTTGATGGGAGGGAACGAGGAAGAAAAATCGATGGCACGGAGTGTTTGACTCCGGAGGCACAGGAGATCATTCATTCAAGTCCCGATCGGTATGTCGGGGACATTGTAGAGCTGCACACGCTCAACGCATGTTATCTGCATGGTTCTTGACGCTTTGAGAAATAACGCCGCAGTGATACGAATTCTTGATCGTGATATTCCTTGCCCAGTAAGCTCTCTTCCTGCCTGTCTTTTTTTATTTCATCCTAAATTGACTATAATCGGACGATTGGCGTTGTGCTGTGGTACTCCAGATCCCACTCGAGCGATGCCCCCTAGATGGAACTCTTCATAACCCAGATACCGTTGGAGTAATGTTGAGCACGAACCTGAGGTGAAGGTGAAGGCGTGCCCTCAGTCATCAATGTTCTTAATTTCCGTGACCACTTCAAGGTGAAACTGATGGGGTGACGCTCGACAGCACTTTGATGAAGGGTCCACATCATTATCGATGGCTGCGGGATTAGTAGCACTGGCGTAGAATCCAAAATCTTGTTTTGACCTGGACTTGGTGAATAACGAGTAGCAGATGGCTCGACGGGACGATTGTAGTGGGGGGAAAATGAGGGGAACGTGGCTAACACGGTATCTTTGACTCCGGACGCCACCGCCGGCCGTTCATTCAAAACGTCAAGATCGGCACCTGTCCGTGGCGTTGTGTGTTAATTTTCCTCGACACATGTTACCAGCGTGGTTGCTGGTACATATTACACAGGTATACTGACCATATCGTTTGCCAACCCACCATCCCCCAAACCCATTACCTTCCTCTATCATGTCCGAATTCTTTTCCAATGCACACAACTTCTCGATCAATGGTGGTACTTTCAGCGGCGTTAATGGTGACCAGCATAACCACTACTACGAAAGGATCCTTCAGGCCCCTCATCTATCGACCTCTCGCTTGGGATCACTAACTCAGGGAACCAGCTCGAGGGCGATAACAACTACCATTCACATCAACGGAAACCAGATTAACAACCAAATTGTCGAGCGAGAAGAGAAGGAACTGACGGAATTTGATGATGTGAGTCGTCACTTGGTTGAGCAACCGAGTGGGAGGTTGACCTTTCACTTAGTTTCGGAACCTCAAACGCGGGGACATTTGCAGGCTTCGAGAAATTTGTCAGGTTCTGAAGCCCTGTAAACATTCTCGGTGGTGGGGGGGATGCCAGTGCTCACGTGAAGTAATCAAGACGGTTTGTACCGCGAAGCTGATGGGGGTGGATGGCGAGTTTACAGTGGTATCCTATAGAGGACAAGATGCACGCCGGGTACGATTTACCTCTTAATCCGCTCGATCCGAGGCTAAATTTCGTTGTATTATTAGGCATTTGAAGCGGAGTTTTATGAAGTCTCGAGATCAATGTACGTCGAATTGCAACCCAAATATACTCACATTGAGAGGTGTTGAATTTTCAGGTTTTCCGAGGTCGCCCAGGTATACGCCATTGACAAAGGGACAATTCCGTCAATGGTTTTGTGGCACAGTAAGTTAATATGCATCACGCTGATTCCCAGGGCTAATTAGATGTTTTCATCCAGACCTTGTACCGCTCGCGCAGCTTTTGAGTAATGTGGGGGATTTGGTTCAAGGATATCTCGAAAATTTGAATGTAAGTAGCTGCTGTAACGTTAAACAGTGTCTGAATACAGTTTCAGAATCAATGGGAATGTGACTATGAGGAGATGTGGATAGATCCTACACGAGGAGTGGTCTGCCGTGGCCCGAAGGGACCACGTTCATATATCTATGTGGTCGGGTTGAAAATCAAGGATCTACCTCCAACCGCCGAACTTCTCCAGGAAGAGGTTCTCGTGCGCTTCTTGGCGAGTCACAAGTCCGAAGAAGCCGATGACGCGTTGATGACCGCGATGAATTACGCTTGTAATATGGAAGACGTACCTGAAAGGGTCGATCGGCCGACCATTTTTTCGGCTCTTACCAAAACCCCCATCGCCGTCGCAAACAACGTCTGGAGGAGTGATTACGACAATCTCGTGGAGCGGACATGTTTAGAGAATGGCTGGACAAGGTGCGTTCCTCGGAACCCATAGGTCACTCTGTTTGAATTCTGCGAGTAGGTTCCGACTCGATGGAGATGGTTGGCTTTCGTTGGAGTTGGATGAGGACATCAAGAAGGCTTGGCTTTGGCAAGCATCGAGTGTTTTCCATGCTCGAGGTGTCTCATTGGAAGATGACTTGGAGGATTTTCGTGCGCCATTATTCCATGTTTCCCCGTTTCCACTCGCTAACATCACCCAGACCTTGTCTATCCTCGGGGGCGGTTGGACGGCAACATCAACAAATCCCCATACAGATGCCAACTACGACAAGAACAACCCATCTTTCTTTTCATCTATCCACCTCCCCCCCACCTTCGTGATGGCAAAACATCTTCCCTCCACCACTGGTCCTTCCAGGAAGATGGCCACTCTCACATCTCACCCGAGTCATGTCGCAACCTCGGCCTACCCATCAAACTAGATCACAACAATTGGGGCTGCTACTCCCACTCCTGGCCCACCACCACGTACAAGTACCTCCATCAATACCAAATTGCCCGAGACTTTGACCCAACCACTGCCGACTTCGCTCGACATCTCGGATTTGACCACATCTTCCAACCCCTCAATGACTCGGATTGGTTTGAGGACGTCCAGAAAGGTGCAACCAGGTCACAACCTTTTATTCACCCTCTAACCTCTCCATATAGATCAAATATCTCCATCCCCCAACATTTCCGCCGATCATGGTGGATCCCTCATCATCGTTGACACGGAATACCCATCAGACACCCCAGACCCAATACGGGTGGAGGACGTGGTTTCCGTGAGTGATCCTCAGAATACAGGAGACGAGTGCACCAAGACCTCATATTGCGATGTTCTCAACAAACGGCGGAGGGCTGATTTTGAGCATGGAGGGATAGAGGCTCGCAATCATCCACACCAGGTGCGTCATCACTGTTCTATATCCTTTGTTTATTGCCTCACGATTTAACCGGTAGGTTTTGCGCCACAAAAACAATCTTGACCACGATGGGCAGTATATGATGGACACAGGTTTGCAGCCCACGCGACCCCTCCCAGCTAGAAGTCTACCTTCACCTAGAATGAACCCACCTCACTACGTACCACAAAACACCTCTGCCGCACAACTTCATCCAATGCATCTCAATCCTCCCAACAGTCGAGTGTCCCGTCACTATCCATCCCTCCTCACCGGCCTCTCGTCAAGAGATGTGTTATCTCCCTACGGTTCAAAGCCGTCGACGGCCAGCATGTACGACTCGGTATTTTTACCTACGCGTACCGTGGAGGAGTCGCTCTACATGCCGCATATAAAGGACCCCAACTCGTTCGACACAACACCGCCATTCAGCCCGTACAGCATGTCTGAGAGTGCCTACCCAATCAATAGTCCGACTACGAGCACACCAGACTCTCCTTATGCTGATCCAAGTACCTACACGGTCGCTAACGCTGCATACGCCGCCGATGTTGGTTACAGTTCTGGGTGGTCCGAGGATTGGCAGCCCGAGACACCTAACCATCGTTCTGGACCGCCGTTCGTTGCGGCCGACAACAGCAATCCTTTTGTGTACCATCCATCTGTTATTTCCACATCGACTTTTTTCCCTCCATCCCATTCGACGATTCGTCCTCAAATCCCACATTTCTCGCACGGAGAGGTGCTTCCCCCTTCGAGACACCCCTCAAGCTTATTTGATGGCAAAGGTTCTCTCGATCCTCAACACATACGGAGCGAGTCTGTGATGCATCCACAACCTCAACCGGTCTTTTCTCGCTCATGGGCGGGATCTGACCGTACGCCTTGGTACGGTCAGAGGGAACCTTCTTCATTTGGATATGGGGAACCGGAGCAGTGGGGTGGAAACAGTGATGGCGAGAGATGGTATTGACGTGTTGGTAGCTTTATTGCGTATTTTTACCAATATGTTCTAGTACTTAAGGGCCTTCTCCCAGAGTTTCTTGTTGCCTCGGTACGATACTTTATTTATCAACGTCTAGCTTTGTATGTATACTATGCGTGCAGTTTTGATTCAGTATTGCAGGACTGACCACCAAACGACCGTACCAGATTTTAAACACCGGGAATGTATTCATCTTTAAACCCAGGATAAGTAGAGATCGCGAGACGGGGCAGGGTTTTCTCGACGTCTCGAGAAGCATAACATAGACCTAAGTTTCCGACAATGAGTGATATGGCATGTCAACCGAATTTGGTTTCGGACAACCACAACCCCCCTTATACATGTCTCCTTCACTGTGGCGCTAGTGCGAATCAGTCTCGAGGCCCAATAATTCTCATATACACTTGAGTTTTTGGATACGTGTAGTTCACAGTTTCCGAGTGCGTATTGAAAACGACACGGCCATTAATCGAGTTCGGGGAGACTATGAAAGACGGACATTGGGCTTGGGTACAGTTAAATACGAGGACCTACCTGCCAGGGCAATTTTCCGTGGATACATATTTACCGGATTGTTTCGCTGGCGTCAGTTCCTCACCAAAGACATACTAGGATCTTGCAAACTCAAGTTCTCGTGCGGGCTGGCCGGGTCATCTAGAGATAAGACAATAACGCCGGAAAAGCTGGGTATGTCCACGATGGATTTCTAGCACATAAGACATGAGTGGTGTGGAGGACCGTGAGCAAGGGTATGAAAGAACCTTGCAGGTCGCAGGATATGCCGTCGAAACATCATCCGTGTCAATCAGCCTCGAGCGACCGAAAGTATCTGAAAACGCACCGACCATTCAATCCCGCACCGTCTAATTTTTCCATCGCCAATGGGTCCTGGCGTCGCAAGTTTTACAATGTCAGTCTTAAATCCTCCAAGTAAGTCAACTTCATCCCCAATGACGGGGTAGTAACGCAAAAACAGCACGAGGACCGGTATCCGTTATCAGCAGCAGTCAACTGTTTCGGTCTCCAAATTCGTTGGGAACCATATTCCTTTTTCCGATATACGCGGCTGCATGATTAAAATCCTCAGAGGCAATCTCGCACTGAAATGAGATGATTCTGACTTGTTGGGACCTTGGTTGCGTTCACTAGGGTCATGTCAGACAATAATGAGGGATTTTAGGATCGAGCTATCAGAAATACACCTCACAAATGGCCATCATACGTTGTGGCTGATTGAGGTCGAAGAATTGTTGGAACGTCAACGATTGACGCCGAAGTACAAGCTTGATTCGAACGTGCGCTTCGTCTTCATGTAAACACACTTGCTGAGAAAGACGAGAGACGTGGTCAGAGTTACGTTCCAATA
>JANHQD010002926.1:0-53559 GCA_024721195.1 Marasmius sp. AFHP31
TCTGAGCTCCCTGCATCATGTGCCGGACCACACAAATAATACTGTCGAGATGATTAGAGCGGCTTCGAATGAGGTGAGATGAATGAATAAGTACCATTTCCACCTCAATACAGCGGAAAGGACGATACTCCAATCGTGAGGTCGTGGTTGAAATGGTTGTTAAATGTCCAAATTCGTGCAACGCCAGTTCTAAGAATCGAGATACGAAGGACGAATAGAGAGCCACAGTCTATGGATACGACAATAATCATGAAAGTCGGGTCCAGGATCCGGTGACTCACCCGGGCCGCGCATCCAAACTCTTTCCACGACCGCGATGACCATCGAACCACCCTCTCTCACTCATTCACTTTCGAATCCCTGGCACTCCTCATGACACCCAAAACGGCTGAGAACGTACACAAGGAAGAAGGATCGTTTTAGATATGCACCTCGTTCAGGCAAAAATGTTACGCCGTTCGTCAAATTTTGACGAGTCTTCTCCCATTCACAGTCTACTCGTATACCTCAAAGGCTCAAAGGCATCAACTCGCTTGAGAAACTAGGGCGACAAACGGATGAAAATGATGGGTAGATTGGAAGTTACGCAGACACAGGAAGCTTAAGAGGTACGTCGTCAATTCGTCGTATCACTTTGAAAATTTCTCTAATTCATCCTGAAGCTTGTACCCATAGACTCGAGGGCGCTACTATACTGCCTGCCCCTCGCCGGGGTTTATGTACGCGCAAGAACCTCATTTTCATTACCGTCAAACATCCCTCGGAGTCAACATTTTCCACCCACCAAAATGGACGTTGGAAAGTGCTCGGTCACCTAGGAGTCATCAGGTCTATGCCCCATAGATTACTCGTGCCTTCGAGAATCTAGCACTCACAATGGCTCAATGGAAACCCTTGAAATGGAAGTATCGAATGGCAACTTTCACGAGGGTACGTCTGTTTTTTACTCTCTCAATCATCAAGTCTCACTCACCATAAAAAACGTGTTCCATAGGTGCATCCATACTATCGTATCCTTGGCTGAAGCTTCGAGATGGTGCGACGAGGAAGATATGAGAGTGATGTATGTGTGCAACGAGGTATGTCCACATTGTTTTCATCGGGATGGCATGGCCTAGCTGACCCTACCGTCGGCTGTTGGACACCAGATTCGTTGGTCAGAACTTTGGGATGCGGTTGTAGGGATATTTTACTCGCTAATTGAATCTGGCAAAGCACTGGCATCACAGAGTCCAGCTGGGCATGATCCGTCATGGATGTGGGATAACACAAGAAGGTGAGACGTTCGATGTTATCGCTTTGACTGAAAACTGATTGATAGTGTTCATAGGACTAGGATACAGAGGATACTGTATGGGATAGGGAACACAGAGCCCGACTGTCGGTAGATAACGCACTCTTGAATATCGTGTTGGCCCTCGTAGACTCGGAACGAAAAGTCATGTATCGAATACCGTTAGATACCTAAAATTTTCGGGCCATATTACGACTCCGGTGATGGGGATAAATCTAGTCTGATTCCGCGTAAACGCAACTAGAGACAGTCGCAAGAGCTGCACCTCGCACAGAGCGAATTCTGACATTACTTTGCCTCAATTGATATCTCCAATGTCGAGGTCGAGGGTCTGCGCGGTGGTGCTGGAGCGCCTGGATACTTCTAACGAGGGGGAGAGGATTAAGGGTGACTAAAATTTAGTTACATACAAGTTTGAAATCGGGCGAGATTACAAGGGAAGTCAGGATGATACAAAAAGTTTGAACTAGCATGCGACTACGGAGTAATCTAAGTCATCCACGCAGGCAACAGTCTCCGAAACCAGATTACCTGAAGATTGTATATCAGAAATTCAATGTATACAAACGTGGATGAAATATCGTACGTACACCATTTCTTCAGGAATCCGGGTTTGGCCCAGGGAGTTAACGGACCTTCCGTTTCTGTTGATAGACTTGCCGTAGATTCAGGTTCTGCGTCATGTCCCACAGCGGTCTCTGCAACTGAAGGGGTAGAGAGAGATGTTCGGCGAGTGCTGGATGTCGTGAGCTCTGATGATTTCTGAGCTGGGTGAGTTGTCATGGGATCTTCAGGTGCTGAGATGTGTGCCGCCAACGTCGAGGCTTCATCCTTGAGGGGAGGCTCTGCCAACGAAATCGGAGGAGATCAGACGGCGGCAAGAAGAATAGTTGGACAGGACGAGCCTTTGCCAACCTGCGCAAACCGATCCGAGTCGCTTAGCGGTTGGAAGATGTTTTCATATCCGAGAGATCGAGCGAAATCGGCGGTGGAAGGGTCGAACCCTCGGAGTAGCTGATATTGGCGTAGGGAGTTGTAGGCTTCATTTGACCAAGAGTATGAGTAGGGATATTGAGAGATGCTGAACATTGTTGGAAGGCCAAAGTCTTGGCAGAGGTTGTGCGAGAGCGGAGACTGGCCGTCTTCATCAAAGGACCAGAAATGAACGGAAGAGGTTCTGACATTGTCCAAGTCGAAAGGAGGTGGTCGGACAAAGAGATAGATTGGCTGTTGGGATCGTTGACGGGCTTCAGAGTCTGAAAGGTGGCCAGACATCAAGGCGCGAGGGAAGACAAGGCCTGAAAGATGTTAGTAGATGGAAGGGGAGTGGAAAACGAGGACGCACGGTAGACACTCAAATCTTCTTCCATAGATATTCCACGCGCACCAAAAACACTCCAGGCTTGTGTCATCCACGCCCTCTCTGCATCCCAATTCCACCCCAACGAAAGACGAACTCCACCAGCAAGCGTGAATCTACTCGAGGTGTTAGATGGAAGGAGTGGGTGATGTTTCTGAAACCCACCTCGCCATCCCATCTGCCAGCAATTTTCAATCCGAAAGACTAACCCAATGGCTCGTCCAGGTGTTGTTTGTGACCGCGATGGGGGCGTTGGTCAACGTCGAAATCACCGTCGGCCGAAGAACTCGTTCAGGCACATCAGTCAAGGCACCCGAAAAAGCGACTCCACCGACGACAACCTCATCAACGTGCTCCGACTTGAGGCCCGCCAAGAAGCGCAACAAAACGTCTTCTTGAACGAGTTCCGCGGTCAAAGGCAGCTGATTTTCAAACCTCCAAATACTGAGCCTGGGCTGTGGCCCTGGCGGACCACGACAAAACACTCCCTTCCCCAGATCCAACCACAATTCTTCGGTCTCGCAACCCAATTGAAACTGTCGGGGTTTATTCAACTGTATCCGAATATTATACTGACTACTTACTTGTAAATTATAGAGATAAATCCGACCTACAATCCCTGCATTCACCTGCGCAGCCGGCACCAGCTCTGAAGGGACAAGTCAGCGAAACTCGACCTTTGGCATCCAATCAGTACGCACCATTGTACATTAGCATTGATGGGGCCGCTGACAGGTTGTAGCCGTAGACTTGTGGTCCGTTCAATGTCCTGAGGCGACTTGAGCATCCATGCGATGGGAGGAGAGCTTAGACGTACAGTCCACTTATCAACATAGCGAAATCTTTTTCAAATGCCTGGAATAAATTGAGCATTCATCGGTTAAAATGGCGAGCGATTCTCGTACCTTTCTTGCCTCCGGACCGCTGTATTCCACCAGCGTGAAGACCCTCCCCGGTCTGTCCAGAATTTCGACTGCGTATGAAATTATATCAGCTCGAGCTCGTGTTCTTGTTCGCCAACTCCATTTTTCCCCTTCTTCCCATAGGTAACGTCCGTTCTCCTTCAGCTTGTAGATTGCGCCACGCTTCACATAGTAGTACTGGGGGATGATTAGACGTCAATCCTCGTATACAGACTCAGCTGCTCACCTCGTCCAACAATGTAAGCTCCTTCTTTTCCGCTTGTACGATTGTCGTCGTGTAATTGACCTGATCTCCGTGAACATGATTGAAGCTTCCACCTGTGATCTGAGTATTTTGCGCGCTTTGAAAGAACTGGGAAGACATTGAGACCGTGAGCCAGCCCTACGTCAGATACGAGGATAGAGGGTGGAGGGTGGAGAGGGTGGTGGTAGGGAAACAACCCAGATGAGGCCCCACGAGCAGTCCACGCCCAGGCTGCGATTAAAACATGCGATGTCCATGCTGTCTCGTTCGACAGCGACTCCTCTTTTAGTCCTTCGCCGTACTACGCCCACACTTTGCTTCAGAGACAGCCCAATGCTGTTGTTATCGATATGATTGGGTCTCGATAAAGCCACTCACCGCTGCGATCAACGCCCTCTCGAGTCTTCTATTTACGCTTAATTTCCCAGATCCAATCCGATACGCAGTCCTTGACCGTAGTGATTTCGGTATCTCGTCGGGTTTGCTGACTTGTGTGAGAACGATCTCGAGAAAAGTGCAGAACGAGTGCCCAGGGAGTTGTATCTAGTGCGTATCGAGCCTCGGAGTGGTGGGTGTCGTGAAACAAGGAGGATGGATCGGGATCGAGCCGGCACTGATTTCAGGAATTTCGTATAAAGCGCCCATTAGCGCCCAAGCCTCGCTTGTACTTAAACCACCACAAGCAACCACAAATTTTTTTCCTCTCTTCCCTCATAAGCCATTCACTACTATAACTGCCACAGACGATACTTTTTCTCGATGATCAATCCGTGTATTGGATAATGAGCTGTCAAGTGTATAATCAGTTCACCTCGCAGGCTTATGCGAGGCTCAATTTTTGCCGCATTAATAACGACTACCTTGGCTTCATCCCACTGATTCAATGACCCTTCAGGGGGCACCCTCGAATAGCTTGGGTACCTATAGGAGCCTTCAAGCAACTCCAATGAGTGACATCTTCTCCTCTCCACAATTGACCTAACCGAATGAGCTGAAAAGATGTTCGGATAGGCTGTTTCATACCAGGTGTTCTATGTTTTCTGTGTTCAGTATCTAACGTTCGACTCCAGACTCCCGCTCGGTCATTGATACCGACTATTGAAGGCCATTCATACGAAGCTGGACGCTCACAGTTGAATCTTGGGCCTCTATAAGGTTCGGAGGCAATACACATCCCAATATTCACATCCTTCGTCGACTATCCCTCAAGACTTACTGAAAGCTCCCTTAACCCTCGCACGCTGTACCCCCTTTGTCCAGAACGTGAGTCTCAGCTGTCAAATTCTTCGTAGTTATTCATGTCTGACGAGGCCCCGAAGGTCCATCGAGCCTCAGAACCCGACGTTAGGAAGCGGGGCTGAGCACTATAACTCGCGTGACCTGACCTTATATTCCAATCCATTCCATTTGGGATCACTTCAACATCCGGAGCTCGAAGAGAGCTTCAGACGGATGGCATTGAGTTGCACCCTGGGCCAAGTAGGTAAGTCCCTCTCGTTGATTCCCGTTTGACGTTTATTCAATGCCAATCTCAGTGCACTAGCATTCGGATACGATGCAGTCGGAATTGAGCAATACTTGCTCCAAACCTGTCGCTCGGGCGTTCAAACTGCTGCCAAGTATTTGACTGTAAATGATGCCGGGGAGGTCAAACTGTAGCCTCTAAGTTATGGCGACGTCCCAGAGAACTGAAAATCTTAGACTGGTTGCCAGTAAGATGAGCTGTTTGTTTTGGTTAGGTCTCGTACGGTCACTCATTCCCTCCAACTCGCTGAACCTCCGATTTACAAGCACAGTATCAAGTTTTTCTTCGGCTCTCTCCCAGTTCAGCCTTCCCTCGATGCCTCGAAAGGGTTATAAGCCAAGATACCCGATATGTGGTACTGAGAGAGAAGATCAGGTTTTCGTTTGCTCAATGGTTGGGAATAGGCCAGTCAAGGTACGTCTGTGCTTTGCCTTACACCGAAGATACTTACCGTTGAGCATTTCTCAGCAGTTTCGTCATCCAGCGAACCCTAATCTTCATGCTCAACGTGAATGTACAATCTGTCGTCGTATCTGAACCCTACACCAACCCACAAATTCAACTAGGACATCGTCAAAACCTCGAGGGTTTTGCACACTTTATACCTTCGCCTTTGGCGTCCGGAGTTCGAACGTTCAACCTCACTCTCTTGGATCTTCACGGCCGGTGCGCTTGGAAGCGCCCGATTTCGCAGATTTATCTGAAGTCAAAATTCGTGCGGCACGGGCCCTCGCCCAGACCTGTGAACGCCCAGGTCACCGTTCGTAAACTGAGTATTGCAGCCCGTGAGTCGATCCGTTGGAGTAGCAAACAGTAACCAGGGTGAAAGGAGACCTTCGTTGGAGGTTCAGCTCAACTTTACTGGGATTATTATGTATACCATTGTCCCAAAGACGGATTTTGCCAACACCGCTGCTCTCAGTGTCGAGAAAACAGAGACAAGGAATTGTTGAAACCGCCGGGGAAAACAAGAGGGTTTGAGTGGGTGAGGATTTACGCGTTGACGTGCTGTCCCGGTGGTACTTCCTTCAATGCTCGAGAGGCTACAGAATTAGTTTTTGCGCACCCTACCAAGGACCTTAACATCCTCCAGCTCAACTGAACCAAAGGTCAATATCAATCACTCCTCGCGGTTATCATTCTAACGACGAAATTCAATCGAGTCTTGAGCCACGTTGATCGTCTACTCGCCACTCACTTCCAACACTTCGTTCAAGCACCCCGGAGCGATAGATGTGCTTCGATTGGATGTAATCAATTAGACGCTGACACAGGACACTGGTAAACCATCTACGTCACTTTTTGTCGATGTCGCTCTCATCGATTGTAAGCTTCTCCAGGCGTTGTCTCGAAGGATGAAATCGAAAGTGTTGTGCCTTTGATTGGATTTTGCGTCGAGTGACTGGGCGTATCGCCGTTCGTTGACTACGGGTACTCGCGAGGAATTACTTTTTGACCTTCACGTACTGCGTCGTCGAGATGAAAAGAGATCTTTGATGTGTGCCCAGGGACAGGTGCTCGAGAGGTATGGGTTTGGATATGGGGGTTCGTTATTTCTACAGGTGTGATCTTCGTCGCAAACCGGAGGCTTCGCTAGGGTGATGTTCACTCAATGTACAAGTCAGCACCACAAGCTCTTAGAGTGTCAGTACGTCGCCTTGAGAAAGCCAGTCTTACGGCTAATAGACTAAAAACACCGAATTGGATGAATCGCAGGGACGGTTTTGATCTTTTTTGAAGCTGCCAACAAGGTACGTTTAATCGCTTTCGTCCCAATTCCGACCCCTTTTCTTCATATCGAGCAGCTTGGGGTAACCGAATGACTTTAAGTATTACAGTGTAATGCATGGATACTAGCTATGGCCGTTTCGGCTCAAGCCTTTTGAGGCTTCCCAGATGTGGCTACAACGATCAAGCATGCGAGACTATATCCTCACTCGCGGGAGCGTAGGCACAGAGCATTCCGAGCGAATATCCATTGCCTTCCATCATAACAAAGCTCGGGTCAATGCCTCGCCTGCCGACATCGAGCCTCCACATCCCAGCTAGAGGTTTTTTCACGCTCAGTCCCGAAACACGACTGTGATTTCGACATTCCTGTGCCATATACTTCGACTTCTGCTGAAGCTAACGATGGACATGGGGAGGATCCGAGCGAGCAGAGACTTATGAGATTGAATCCGAATAAACACTAGAATAAACACTTTAATAGCGGGACTGGCGACGAGACGAACTGGGCGAAATAGGTGATATCCAGGCTCGGACGTGAACATTCGAACGGTAGAGCACGTGTACGCGATATTCATGTCGACTGAGTGTGTACGATGTTCCAAATCTCTGGTTTAAGAGCTGGTAAGCAGGCATATGTGATTCTGGAGTGAGACGAGGCGGTAAGACATCTGGCGAGATTTAGAACTCAGTTCGGTACTGGAAGAAAAGGTACGTCACAATGAGTATTAACATTCGCATCTCTTGTACACCGGCAGGGCGCTGCGAGACATCAGGGTAACTATAGTGTTATGTTTGCAGCAACCATGGCAGTGAACTGTGCCTGCCAGTAATCTCTCGTTCTGTGGGCAGCTGTGGAATCAGTAACCCGAGATGGCCACGAGGATCACAACTTTATGGGTCCTTGTGGGCGTGAGACGGGAGTAGTTCTTGAGCCACCTTTCAATGTAGCAGACGGTGCAACACGACCGACGCCGAATTGGTTGGGATATTCAAAGTGTTGTTTATTGAGGTCAACACTCTCGGACTCTTTGGGCTCGGCGCACTGGGCATTCAGCGAGGAATTATTCGTGTAATCTGCCCCAGGGCGCCAAAGCGGATGATTTACTAGGATAGTCACATTCGTCATCGGTCAACCTACCCAGCTGAGGTTCGTGAGTTCGGGATCCCTCGTGCATACTGGGAAACAAGTAGGTCCGTTAGGAAATATATCAGCTCACAATGTATAACACATCCTGTTCTGAGTACATCCAAATCTCCCACTAAACGTAGAGGGCAGAGAAGTAGGCCCCAATTACGAGTTTTGGTCAAAGCCTCATCCATCACGGTCTCCAACGTTGGGGTACCGACCGACCACTCCCCAATTCTCTCCACTACAACCGCGCTCTCATATCGAAAGTATACCTTCCGATATACGAAGCCAATGCAGCTGTGACAGCGCGTATGAAGATCATAGTGATACAAAACTCAGCCCAGGTCGAACGATGAGATTAAGATGAACTTACTGACGTGTCCAAGAACCAACAATGAAAGTGGGCGGTGAGTCCTTACGGTTGTCCTCCTTGTAGTTTCTCTAGTTCCGAGGATGGTTCAGTCAGATAGACCAAGAAATTATAGATAGGGAAGGTTTCACGTACCTCGCAATACAACGAGGATTGCTATGGTTCTCGACTTGGGCAATTCACGTTGACGTTCCGCTACCTATAAAACCAAAAGAGCTCATCTTTTTGAGCCTTTTGACGCGAACACGGGCCGTGTATGGAGTGGAAATTGTACTTGGCGAAGTAACGATTGAGGTGCCGAGCGTCAGAGTGTTGGGATCGAACACCCGATGAATCTCATATTGTCCTGAGAGACAATAGTCACGAAAGTGCTATACGAGATCAACACTTGAGTTAGATGCATCAGAATCGTCTACTTGCCTGTAATGTCAGATATACTCACCTAATTAAGCACCCTGCATTCTTCGGATTCGTGTTGTAGAGAACCTATCCACGGTAGATCGGTTTGCGTCCCTCTCCCTCGACACCTTGGGGGTTGCGAAGACGAAACACCTCGGAAATTGGCGTGGCCATAGGGTGAACGGTCGTAGATGAACGACGACGAGGGTAAATCGGCGAGCTATAGATGGGCAGACGGCGAACATGCCCCGACAATACAATCTCTGATGGGATTGTAGCAACCACCAGCCTTGTCTCCGCACGCATCTCAGCTCCGAGTTCAGGCTCGTTCCTCGTATGACGACTGTTCCAACTGCAGTGCTCCAATGCTTTGAAAAATGACATGTGTGGCCGAATTGGAACGTGAAATGCGAGCAGACGGGTGTTAGAACTCGAAGAGAAAAGCCTTCAAGCGAACTCTTCTGCCCTGAGAACGCGCACTTCCTATCCACTGAGTTAGAATGAAGTAGACGATATCGGTTGAAACTCACGATGATTGTTGGGAGAGACAAGGTTTTCATACCCCCATGAAATCTTCGCAGCGTCTGAGAGTACGATGACGATGGTACGGGTGGTTTCACAACGGTTTCCGGTAGGTTCGAGTACACCAAACGGAGTCGTTCAGATTTCTTCGTCAATGATTAAACTCGACCTCCTTTTCCCCCGGCCCACATCCCTGAACGCAGCTCTGAGTACCCTCCTTCATCTGCCGGACCACAATAATAACGCTGTCGGGATGATCAGAGCGGCTTTGGATGGGCTCGGTCGAACGAACAGGCACCATTTCCACCTAGACGGTGTTCGAATCTTGTGGTTACGGTTAAGTTGGTTTGTTAAATTTCCGACTTCATGCCACGCATGGTGCGAAGGATTGAGATACAGAGGCACAGGGAGCGAGGAGAGAGGTAGACAAGCTATCGGTATGAGAATGAGGTTCGAAGTAGGAAGAAGGTCGGGTCCAGGGTCGCGGTGAGTCTCACCCACCATAGCCCGGGCCGCACGTCCAAACTCTTTCCACAACCGCGACGACCAGCAAATCATTCCCTCTCTCGCTTGGTTTCCTTTGGATCCTAGCACCCTTCATGACACTCCAGAACGGATGACAAGGCACACAAGAACGAGGAAAATAATCTAGGTGTGTGATTCATCCAGTCGAAAATTTGCTGTTCGTCGAATATTGACGAGTCATTGCCATTCCTAGTCTATTTGTATACCTCAAAAGCGTTCGACTTGAGTAGCTAGGGCAACAAATGGACGGAGATAATCGGTGAACTGGGAGTTACGCGGAGACAGGAACCTTGGAAGGTACGTCGTCAATTCGTCGTATCATAAAAAATTCTCTAATTCATTCTGAAGGTTGTACGCATAGGCTCGAGGGCCATTTCTTTGTATGTTACTATCAGTCTCCGTGCCGCCAGCCTCTCGCCGTGGTTTAGGTGCACAACAACCTCATTTTTGTCAGCCAGCATCAAGCATCCTCAGAAGTCAACGTCTTCGACCTGTCAAAATGGATGTTGGAACGGGCTCGGTCGTCTGGAAGAGGAGTCATCGAGTCGTACTCGTGTAACCGAGAGCTTGGCAATCATGATGGTACGAAGGACAACCCTTGAACTTTCGGTGCAACAGGGAGGTATAGAATGGCGATTTTCGCGAGAGTACGTCTACTTATTTACTTTCAGGAACGTCAAGTCTCACTCACCATAGAAAGCACGTTCTATAGGTACATTGATACTATCGTACCCTTGGCCGAAGTTTCAAGATGGTGGGCATCGATGAGAAAGGCATGGGAGTGATGCGTTCTTGCAGTAAGGTATGCTTGCATTGCTTTTATCGCGATGGCATACCCCCACTGACCTGGCTCGTCGGCTGCTAGACACTAGCAGTCGTCGGTCTGGAATGCGTGTTTCATCACGATGCTTTTTTGCCGCATGCGATGGAAGAGGTTTCACCTCTGTAACGACGATGTCATCAATGAATGCCGTCGCAGCAACATCTCAGTCACCAACAGCAAAGAGAGCGCTTGCGTCAGAGATTCAGTTAAGCACGATCTGTTGTGGGTGTAGGATAACGCAAGAGGTACTGGTGGGTCGTTCAAGATTTATCTTTGTACTGGCCGGAAACTGACTGATTGCTCTCATAGAATAACGGCGCGAAGGAGGTCGTATGTGACGCATAATGCATAATGGGCGTGGCTGAGAGTCTCGGATATGGCGTTGTCAGAGCGAACGATTGCATATCAATATCATATGATTTCGCAAACTTACTTATATGAGTGAGATACCTTCCAGAAGGGGGTAAAATAAGCGATAGTTCAAGTTCAAATTGAGTATAACCCCCTGGTAAAGATAACTGGGTATCATAGACCAATATAGGCACGAGTTTCTAGAACTGTAGGCGCACAGGCTCCGACGTTACCTTCGATTGTAACCTCAGTCAACATCTTCATCATCAAGATTGAGAGTCTTCGCCGTGGTATTGGAGCCCCCCGATACTTCCAACGAGGGAGGTAAGAATATGGCGGACCAGAAGCTGGGTTGTTGAGTGCTGGAGGTGGCGGATTCGAAAGGTTGTCGAGTTGGGTGAGTTGTAGTGGGATATTCGGGTACTGAGATTTGTGGTGTTGACGTCGGGGCTCCATCCTTGAGGGGAGGCTCTGCCAACAAAATCGGAGGAGATCAGACGGCGGCAAGAAGAATAGTTGGACGGGACGAGCCTTTGCCAACCTGCGCAAACCGATCCGAGTCGCTTAGCGGTTGGAAGATGTTTTCATATCCGAGAGATCGAGCGAAATCGGCGGTGGAAGGGTCGAACCCTCGGAGTAGCTGATATTGACGTAGGGAGTTGTAGGCTTCATTTGACCTAGACTCTGAGTAGGGAAATTGAGAGATGCTGAATGTCGTTGGAAGGCCGAGGTCGAGGTCGAGGCAGAGGTTGTGCGAGAGCGGAGACTGGCCATCTTCATCAAAGGACCAGAAATGAACGGAAGAGGTTCTGACATTGTCCAGGTCAAAAGGAAGTGGTCGGACAAAGAGATAGATCGGTTGTCGGGATCGTCGATGGGCTGAAGAGTATGAAAGGTGGCCTTCCAACAAGGCACGAGGGAAAGCAAGGCCTGAAAGATGTTAGTAGATGGAAGGGGAGTGGAAAACGAGGACGCACTAAAAACACTCAAATCGTCTTCCATAGATATTCCACGCGCACCAAAAACACTCCAGGCTTGTGCCATCCACGCCCACTCTGTATCCCCATTCCACGTCAACAAAAGATGGTCTCCACCAGCAAGCGTGAATCTACTCGAGGTGTTAGATGGAAGGAGTGGGTGATGTTTTTGAAACCCACCTCGCCATCCCATCTGCTAGCGATGTTCGATGTGAAAGACTACTTTGAAGACTCGTCCAGCCGGAGTTGTTTGCGACCGCGATGGGGGCGTTGGTCAACGTCGAAATCACCGTCGGCCGAAGAACTCGTTCAGGCATGGCAAAGGTCGAGGCACCCGAAAAAGCAATTCCCTTGACGACAACGTCATCGACGCGCTTCGACTTGAGGCCCACCAAGAAGCGCAACAAAACGTCTTCTTGAACGAGTTCTGCTGTCAAAGGCAGCTCATCGCGAAAAATCCATCCAAAGGTCCTGGGGTCTGGCCCTGGCGGACCATGACAAAACACTCCCTTCCCCAGATCCAACCACATCTCTCCTATCCCGCAATCCAATTGCCGCTGTGAACAGTTTATTCAAGTGTGTTCGGATATCATACTGGCTACTTACATGTATACTATTGAGATAAATACGGCCTACAATCCCTGCATTCACCTGCGCAGCCGGCACCAGCTCTGAAGGAACATGTCAGCGAAACTCGACCTTTAGCATCCAATTGGTACCTACCATTGTATATTAGTATCGATGGAATTGTTGACATATTATAGCCGTACATTTGAGGTACATTTAATGTCCTGAGGCAATTTGAGCATCCGTGCAATGGGAGGAGAGCTGAGACGTACAATTCGCTCATTAACATAGCAAGATCCTTTTCAAAGGCCTGGAGCGAGTTAAGCATCCGTCAAACAAACAATGAGTTGATTCCTGGCGTACCTTTCTCGCATCTGGGCCCCTGTATTCAACCATTGTGAATACTCTGCCAGGTCTGTCCACAAGCTCCACTGCATGTATAGTCTTATCAGCTCGAGGTCGTCCCTCTTCCCCCCACCGTCGAGTCCCGTTGTCCCATCGCCGTGGATAGTTGTAGGTCCCATTATGCCTCACCCTGTAGATAGCGCCGCGCTTCACGTCAAAGTACTAAGGGGTATTCAGATTAGAGCCCTCGAATACACAATCTTCGTACTTACCTCATCCAGCTCTGTGCGCTCCTTCTCTTTCGCTTGGACTATCGTTGTGGTATTGTTAATTTGATCTCCCTGAACCTGAACGAAGCTTCCGCCAGTGATCCGAAATTGGCGTGCGTTTTGGAAGAAGTGGGAAAACATTGAGAAGACGAACAGGGATACGTTGTGTACGAGGACAGAGGGTGGAGAAGGTCGTGGTAGTGAAACAACCTCAATTGAAGCCTTATGAGCAGTTCACACTCAGGCTGGGATCAGAACATGCGTTGTACCCGCTATTTGTTCAACAGCAATTCCTCGTTTAGACCTTCGCCGTACTATGCCCACACGGCGCTTCAGAGATACTCCAAGGCTGTTGTTATCGATATGATTGAGTTCTGTCACAACCACGATTGGGTCGCGATAAAGCCACTCACCGTTGCGATCAACGCCCTCTTGAGTCTTCTAATGATGCCCAGTTTCCCAGATCCCAGATCCAATGTGATTCGTGGCGCTCGACCGTGCGTGACTTCGGTATCTCGTCATGTTTGCTGCGAGAACGACCTTGAGAGAATGCAGAGAGTGCCAAAGGAGTTGTATCTTGAGCGCGTCGAGCCTTGGAGTGGTGTGTGTCGTGAAGCAAGGAGCACAAATCGGGAACGGCCCGGATATAACTCAGAGTTCATGAGAAGGGCCCATTAGCGCCCACGCTTCGGGTTGCGCTCAAACCACCACCTCTCCTTTTCTTTTCCCGTGCGGCAATCATTTCTCTACCTTCCATAAACCCCGTTCTCATCAATCAAGTTGACCATTGGCCCGTTCTTGAGTCAGGTGGTCCGAGGTTAGTATCACTCCTGAGTTCACTTGTGGCTCGGGGCTTATACTTTCGGCAGTCGGGGGTTCCAGGACGCGGACTGACCAACCTGGCTTTCAGAGGATGAAGAAACTTCAAAATATCTGGAGGCACGTAGCGTTGAGTCCTACTATGGTAGGCGGGAACTTGGCCAGACTCCGAGCATATGGACTCTGGTGATGCGGTGGGTGGTATGTCTGTCTCAATCCTTGTAAAGATACCCACCGATGGTTTTTGCCCAGTTCTACTGACACATAGGAACACCTGAGAGTACAAATCTCATCACATATCGGAGCCTTCGACCTTTTTTAATGGTTGACCCTCTCAGCCCTTCATCATGATATGTCTAATCACGAGCTGAATGAACCCAAAGTCAGTCCGCGTTCACGTTCTAACGTTCGTCCTTCGACTCGTGCTCAATCCTTACCCGCCAAAATTCAAGTTTACGGGACTTATCCCGTCAAAGCTATCGTGACGTCTTTATTGCAATCCTAGTCTCGGTTCTACTTTCACTACCCGTCAATTATCCCTCGGAATCATCAACCAAAAAAACTTGTCCCTGCGCACACCGTGCCTTCGTTTGCTCAATACTCACTCTCCGCTCAGTCAACTTATCTGGCGGTGTCTTGGAACTAGGTCAAGCCCCCAAACCTAACGGTTGACGCCGTGTTCCGTACAGACTATCATTGGCGATTTACTGACCTGCCCGGTAACAGTTTGGATAATGCGTGGGAGACGATTGTCCTCATAATGCCGATGCTTCGTCCATGCAGCAAAGAACCTCGCTACCCGGTAGTTTCCATCTTACTCATCAAGGTCTTCCGCCACAAACTTTATTAAGATCCTGAGTTCAAGACATGCTTCAATTGGATAAGATCTTGCTACAATTTATTCGAGGGGATGCCTCCGGTCAGTCTATCATGTTCTTCCTCGTGCGACGTCTGAGACCTCTCTGCCATTCGTGGTATTTTACCAACCATTTAACCAATGATCAAGCACGGAGACGGCACACAGGACCAGAGGCGGCACATTCTTAGTCAATAATCACTCCAAACGTATCACTCCGACGTTCATAATCTCGCCCGTTGGTCGTAAGTGTCGGAGAGGCGAAATGAGTAGGAGGCAGTCACGGAGAACTGAACTGATCTCTTCGACAATTGAACAGACGCTGCTCCGAGTAGTTGCCGCCGGGATACGCTGCACTTTCCATGTACGTCTCTTCAATTCATCCTTCGTCTCACAACCTCAGCTCAGGTGCGGCGGTACGGGTGAGGGATCACCGTATCAAATCAGTGAGCTCACCAATTGTCTCTGCGATACCATGGCCTCAGCGACGTATTTTTTTGACCAGGACATCGATCCAGCGCCACCGAGGCTCTTGACCACCACTGAATTCTAGCTTTGCCAAATTCCTGTGCAAGTTCTTGTGGCTCGGTCGCCGTGAACGAGAAATAAACCTCAACTCGGCTAACCTGAATAACGAGAAGGATTGGAAGTCAAGTGATGCCCACTCGGTTGAACGAGGAGACTCAAGGGTTTGATATATGCTTGATTCGTTCTCTTTGCCACCTCCCAAACTCTGAACATATTCCTTGCACGCGTAGAAATCGCTCGGACTTACAGGGTCTTCGTTTCGCTCAACTAAAATAAAAGCCTCTACCACTCGGGAATGTCGCACGAATGGTATGGTCGACAACGTCGGTTTCGTTCCATTCGGTCGGAGATCCCATCCTAGGCTAACTCAGCCGGTAGATTAGTTAGTATTCTCAATTCGCGACTTACCTTGACCTGAAAGAACGAATCAACTTGGAAGACAAAGTACCGTTCAGTCGGGAAGTACCATGGGAGGGGAGTAAATCTCCAAGAGAGTCAAGTGGATCTCTGTGAGACACTAAGACTGAAAGGTTTCTCGTTTTTTAGCTCAAATATTATTCGGTGAAGGTGCTCAGATCGTGGATGTAGGTCGTCGTCCACAAGCGCCGCCGGAAACCTTTGAGGATCACGAACGGCCTCGGAAATTTCTGTCTATGGAACAACGCTCAACAGCCTTCGCACGCCAGAAGGGCAGACTGGCAATGGTCAATTTTCGGCCTCTCGCGGTAGCAGGGCTCATTTTGACGTTGCCTCTCGACCCTCCTGTTCCCATCTTGGCTTTGTCGTCATCCAGCGAGCCCCAATCTTGATGTACGTGAATGTGTAGCCTTTCGTCGTATTTATACCCTTAATCAACCCACAAATGACACCAAGACGTTGTCAAAACTTCAAAGGTCGTTCACACTCCATACCTTCACTTTTCAGCATCCGGAGCTGCAGAATGTTGAATGTTCCACCTCACTTTCTTCACGGCTACCCCGCCTGCAGCTGCTCTGAATTCAGAGATGTATCGAAGTCAGAGTCGATCTGAACGTCCGATTAAGCTCATCGCCGACGGCACCCTGACTATCATGTACTACTCCAACGGATCGACTCGTAGACGCCATTGTTTGCCGACGCCACTGCTATCAGTGTCCAGGGAAAACATACTGAATTTCTCGACAGATGAGGGCTTGTGTATTATATGAGGCAAAGAGTCGATGGGATCGTTAGGGAGAACAAGGGAGGTCGGCAACGGGAGCTTACTCGGTGGTGCGGCATAACATGGCCTTATTGACGATACGTTTCAGTCCATTCTCCTGAATGAGGCCCTGAATCGTCGTAGTGACTGATGCCTCTTGTCCGTCCTCGGATACGGTGAAGGTTGAGAAATATGTTTCGACTGCATGACGTGACGATTGCTTTACTGTCAATGCTTGTATTTTGGTCCACATGAAGGTTGATCTTACTTTTGCATGAATTTCATCATCGTCTCGGGCTAACGATTGCCTTTGGTAGGGATAATCTCGTGAGAAGGCACCAACAGGCATTGAAAGAGATACATTCGGCGGTTGACAAAGTAGTTTCACTATCCTTGATCTTGAAAGTGAATGCTTCGACAGTGCGCCATTCGATGTTTTCGTGCTCCCAGGACGACGAAAGCCAGCGTTGTCAACCCGCTCCCAGCATGATTAACGGTGTTTTTGATATACCTGGCTCAGGGTACGATCTTTGAGCCGGGCGCGACCTCGATATACATTTGCATTTGTAGGGGTTGTTGGATTTGGCCATAAGGCGGACTGAGTTGTCGTAATAAACCTATTCCCACCGTTATTGCTTCTCTCAACTCGAACCAAGTAGGGCGGGATGATAGTGAACCTGACCTTGTGCCGGAACGATCAATCAAAGTAGCCGTTGTCACCCAAGGCAGAACCAAATGGAAATCAATGAGGTCTACCAATCTCGCTAGAGATCGGAAGGCAGCTCGAATGTTACAGACGGGGAAGGCTGCACTCACCTCGGAGTGCAGCGCGACTGGATTCGAAATTGGAGCCGTTCACGCTGTTAAAAAATTCTGCTGCCGAGAAAGTCAGGTCAGACGTAGCCTTGCTCAACGTCTTGCAACTGACTCGAGCTGTCGACGACTCGATAAATCTGGTCGTACTTAAAAAGGCGATGATGCAAGGCGCGAGCAAATCAGTCACAGTGGAATCGAATTCTCGGTGGAATGAATATCGGCCCGGGCTGCCATGGAGGAGGAGGAGGAGGAGTTTATTACACGGCATGGTAAAACGGTCGGGGGAGCTCTATCCCACCATCAACCCCGTTTGGCTTGGCCATGATCCATTCTACGACCAACACTCTTTACCCGTAGCATCATCGCCACGCGTGTGATGCTCTGCATGTAGGTTGCGTACCATCGCATATAACAACGCCAACTCTTATATCAATCTACATGTGCTCACATACAGGATTATACCCGGCACAATCATTGGTAAATCAAGCTTATTTATCTCCC
The DNA here is from genome assembly GCA_024721195.1 of Marasmius sp. AFHP31. Classification (NCBI taxonomy): domain Eukaryota; kingdom Fungi; phylum Basidiomycota; class Agaricomycetes; order Agaricales; family Marasmiaceae; genus Marasmius; species Marasmius sp. AFHP31. The sequence goes on from JANHQD010002926.1 coordinate 18,055, forward strand.
ACTCATCGTAGAGGACGGATTAGTGTGACCTGATCACGAGTTTCGAGACGATAGTCAAAGCCTCATTCATTATGATTTTCACCGTCGGAGCTCTAGCCATCCCCTCCCTAATCTCCTCTGCCACAATCACACTCTCACGTAGCGAAAGTGTACCTTCTGGTACAGAGCGAATGCGGCTTTTATGGCGGGTGTGAACATCCTGGTCATATGAAACTCAGCACAGGTCGAACGGCCAGATAAAGAAGAATCTGACCGACGTGTCTAAGAGCCACCAACGAGAGTGGCCAATAGTCCGTGAAAATTGTCCCACTTGAAGTTCCGAGGATAGCCAAACCAGATAAACCGAGAAGTTACGGACAGGGAGAGCTTCACTTACCTCGCAGTCATACGGAATCGGGTTATAACTTGGGTGATTCACGCCGAGGTTTCGTTACTGAAAGCACCAAATACGTTGATCAGGCCAAAGCTGACCTCCTCGAGTTCTCGACACGTACCCGGGCCGTGTATGGAATGTTTGTACTTGAATTCTAGGTGACAGTCGAGATGCAGAGCATTGATTTGGAACGAGGGATCGAATGTCGCGCCAAGAGACAACGGTCAGATTTGATCTATATCGCCGGATCAGCAGGGCTGCAAATTTAACTTGTAGGTCAAATACATTCACCTCCGGCAACACCGTCCGTTCTGTGATTCATGTCGATGGTAGACATATTGAGAGCAGGTCAGCTTTCGCATTTCTCCTTTGATACGACTGGGATGAGCACCCGTTGATGCGAAGTTCCCCGAGGTATGGGGACGAGGCTACTAGGAAATCAGCATGGCCACAAGTCGCCCTAAACAGTTGTAGAGCGAAGTTAAGGTGAGTGACAGTCACGGATATACTTACACCAATGGCACGTACCCGATGGCTGCGGTTTAGACCTGATGAGGTGGCAATTGCCAGACTTGTGTTCAGCTGCAACTTAACCACAAGTTCAGGCCCGCTCTGAGATACACAGCACGGGAGTTCTAATGTTCGTAATGTTCGAAAGGCACGACATGCGGTGTGTGTGATGAGGTTGAAGAGAGCGGTGGGTGGACGGTGGCACTGGAGCTCGAAGAGAGAAGTTGTTACTCGACTTTTTATGCCTTGGAGTTGAGCTCGAGTACTCAACTTTAGGAACCAAAAGTAAAGGGAAGTGGTCGGCATGGATGAACGTTGTATGTGTGATCGGGAGCGAAAGCTTTTCAAGCCGCCATAAGCTCCTTGCACATTCCAAGGGTAGAATGACGACGTTAAAGGTGATCCCATAACGATTTCTGGAAGGCATCAGTCCGCCGAACGAAGCCATCCAGAGCTCTTCGTCAGCGATCTGACCCAGCCTCCTTTTCCCCGGCCCACAATCCTGGAAACAACTCTGAGGTTCCTCCTATATCTGCGAGGCCACAGCAATACCGCTGCCGAGATCGTTAGGACGACTTTGAATGAGGTGAGATGGACGAACAAGTACCATTTCCACCTCAATATGGCGGAAAGAACAACAACCCGAGCTTGAAGCTACCATTTGAATTCCGACTTGATGCAACTCCCAGTGCCGAGGATTGAGTTACAGGCGTACAGAGGCACAGAGAGCGATCGAAGAGAGACAGACTATGGGTACGAGAATGAAGCTTTGAAGTTTGAGGTGGGCAGAAGGTCGGGTCCAGGGTCGCGGTGAGTCTCAGTTACCATAGCCCGGGCCGCACGTCCAAACTCTTTCCGCAACCGCGATGACCATCGAACCACTCCCTCTGCCTCTCGTTCTCGTTTGTATTCTCGCACCGTTCTAGTACCCTTCGTGACACCCCAAACCGCTGGCAAGGTACACAAGAACGAAGTAAAAGTTCTAGAAAAGCACTTCAATTGTTCCGGCGAAAATCTGCTGCTCGTCAAATTTTAACGGGTTTTTCGCCATTCACCGGAGTCTATGTGTATACCTGAAAGGCCCTTCAAAAGAAACAAGCCAGAGGACGGATTGCTTCGATTGTGGGCAATTGGCATTTATTGGGCAGAGGCTGGAGGGCGATCACAAGGTACGTTGTCAACTCGTCTCATCATGAAAATTTATCTAAACCCATCCTAAAGGTTGTACGCATAGGCTCGAATGCTATCTATTTGGTCATTGCTGTCGCTCTTCATGCCGCCAGTCCCTCGCCGTGGCTTAGGTGCACAACAATCTTATTTACATTGCTGTCGAACATCCCTCAAATTCAAAGTTCTCGACCCATCAAAGTGGACGGTGGAAAGCGCTCGGTCATCTGGAAGGAGTCATCAGGTCAGCTCCACAGGTTCCTCGTGCCTCCGGTTCGAAGTACAACTCTTGAAAGAAGGGTGTGAAAGGGAGGTATGGAATGGCAATTTTGCAAGGGTACGTCCATTTCGCTTTCAGAATCATCTAACCTCACCATTCACAACATATTTTATAGGCGCATTCATATTTTTGTGTCCTTACTGAAGTTACGAGAGACTGGGTGTCGATGGGGAAGGTACGGAAGCGATGTATTCATGCAATGAGGTATGTTTAAATCGTTTTCACCGGGATGGTACGGCCTCACTGATCTTACCCGTTGGCTGTTGGAGAACAGATTCGTGGATCCAGACCCTAGAATGCGCTTGTAGGGATATCGTAGCCACCAGTTGAATCCGTCAAAGCACTGTCATTGCAGATCTTAGCTGGGCATGAACCGCCGTGGATTACGAGAGGGTGGGACGTTCAATTGTGACCGCTTTGACTGAAAACTGATTGATAGTGTTTATTGAACGAGGATACGAAGGATGTTGCATGTAAGATATAGCACAGGGCCCGACTGTCGGTAGATAACGCAATCTTGAATATCGTGTTGGCCCTCGTAGACTCAGAACGAAAAGTTATGTATCAAATACCGTTGGATATCTAAGTTTTTCGGGCCATATCACGACACCGGTGACAGGGATAAATCTATTCTGATTCCGTCTAAACGCAACTGGAGACTAAGATGAGCATGGGTTGCGAGAGCTACACTTGCACGGAGCGAATACTAACATTACCTTGCCTCAACCGATGTCTCCAATGTCGAGGTCGAGGGTCTGCGCGGTGGTGCCGGAACGCCTGGATACTTCTAACGAGGGGAGGAGGATTAAGGCTGACCAGAATATAGTCACATACAAGTTTAAAATCAGGCAAGAATTACAAGGGAAGTCAGGATGATACGGAAGTTTGAACTAGCATGCAACTACGGAGTAATCTAAATCATCCACGCACGCAACAGTCTCCGACACCAAATTACCTGGAGATTGCGCATCAGAACCTCAATGTATACAGGCGTGGATGAAGTATAGTACATACACCATTTCTTGAGGAATCCGGGTTTGGCCCAATGAGTCGATGGATCTTCCGTTTCTGTTGATAGTCTTGCCGTGGATTTGGGTTCTGCGTCATATTTCACAGCGGTCTCTGCGCCTGGAGGAGTAGGTAAAAATGTTCGGCGAGTGCTCGAGGTCATGGGTTCTGATGATTTCTGAGCTGGGTGAGTTGCAGTGGGATCTTTGAGTGCTGAAATTTGTGCTGCTGACGTCGAGGCTCCATCCTTGAGGGGAGGCTCTGCCAACAAAATCAGAGGAGATCAGACAATGGCAAAGGAAGGAGATGGATGGAATGAACCTTCATTAACCTGCGCAAATCGATCTGAGTCGCTGAGCGGTTGGAAGATGTTTTTGTCATATCCAAGAGATTGAGCAAAATCGGCAGTGGACGGGTCAAACCCTCGGAGGAGTTGGTATTGGCGTAGGGAGTCGTAGGCATCGTTCGACCAAGAGTATGACTTGGAGACTTGATAGATCGTGAATGTTGTTGGAAGGCCAAAGTCAAGGCAGAGGTTATCCGAGAGTGGAGAGTGGCCTTCCTCATCGAAGGACCAGAAATACACGGAAGAGGTGTCGCCATTGTCCAAGTCGAAAGGAGGTGGTTGAACAAAGAGATAGATCAGTTGTCGGGATCGTCGACGGGCTTCAGAGTCTGAAAGGTCGCCTTCCAACGAGGTGCAAGGGTAGCTAAGGTCTGAAAGATGTTAGTAGATGGAAGGGGAGTGGAAAACGAGGACGCACGGTAGACACTCAAATCTTCTTCCATAGATATTCCACGCGCACCAAAAACACTCCAGGCTTGTGTCATCCACGCCTTGCTTGCATCCCAATTCCACTCCAACCAAAGAGAGTCTCCACCCGCAAGCGTGAATCTACTCGAGGTGTTAGATGAAAGGAGTGGGTGATTTTTCAAAACCCACCTTGTCATCCCATCTGCCAGCAATGTTCGATGTGAAAGACTATGGCGGAGACTCGTCCACTGGGTGTTGTTTACGACAGCGATGGGGGCGTTGGTCAACGTCGAAATCACCGTCGGCCGAAGAACTCGTTCAGGCACATCAGTCGGGGCACCCGAAAAAGTGACTTCACGGACGACAACATCAACGTGCTTCGACTTGAGGCCCGCCAAGAAGCGCAATAAAACGTCTTCTTGAACGAGTTCTGCGGTCAAAGGCAGTTCCTCGTTATGGAAAGTCCAATCACTGAGCCCGAGGGTTGGCCCCGGTAGACCACGGCAAAACACTCCCTTCCCCGGATCCAACCACAATTCTTCTTTCTCGCAATCCAATTGCCACTGTAAACAGATCATTCAAGTATATTTGGATATTATACTGACTACTTACACGTAAACTATTGAGATACACTATTCCAAGAACCCCTGTATTCACCTGCGCAGCCGGCACCAGCTCTGAAGGAACAAGTCAGTGAAACTCGACCTTTGGCATCCAATCAGTACGCACCATTGTACATTAGTATTGATGGAGCCGCTGACAGGTTATAGCCATACACTTGTGATCCGTTCAATGTCCTGAGGCGACTTGAGCATCCATGCGATGGGAGGAGAGCTTAGACGTACAGTCCACTTATCAACATAGCGAAATCTTTTTCAAATGCCTGGAATAAATTGAGCATTCATCGGTTAAAATGGCGATCGATTCTCGTACCTGTTTCGCTTCCGGACCAATGTATTCCACCAGCGTGAAGACCCTACCCGGTCTATCCACAATTTCGACTGCGTATGAAATCCTATCAGCTTGGTCTCGTCTCCTTATCCAGTAACCCCACTGTTGTTCCCCGTCTTCCCATGAGTAACGTCCATTCTCCCGCAGCTTGTAGATTGCGCCACGCTTCACATAGTAGTACTGGGGAATGATAAGATGTCGATCCTCGTATCCAGCTTTAGCCGCTTACCTCGTCCAACACTGTGAGCTCCTTCCTCTCCGCTTGTATGAGTGTCGTGTAATTGATCTGATCTCCGTGAACATGATTGAAGTTTCCGCCTGTGATCTGAGTATTTTGCGCATCTTGTAAGAAGTGAGAAGACATTGAGATGATGAGCAAGAGATACGTTGAGTACAAGGTGGAGGGTGGTAGGAAAACAACCCAGATGAAGCCCCACGAGCAGTCCACACCCAGGTTGCGGTCAAAACATGCAATGTACACGCTGTTTGTTCGACAGCAATTCCTCTTTTAGACTTTCGCCGTACTACGCCCACACAGCCCGGCCCAATGCTGTTGTTATCGATATGATTGGGTTCTGTCACAACCACGATTGGGTCTCGATAAAGCCACTCACCGCTGCGATCAACGCCCTCTCGAGTCTTCTATTTACGCTTAATTTCCCAGATCCAATCCGATACGCAGTCCTTGACCGTAGTGATTTCGGTATCTCGCCGGGTTGCTGATTTGTATGAAACGACCTTGAGTAAAATGCAGAACGGGTGCCCAGGGAGTTGTATCTTGTGCGTATCGAGCCTCAGAGTGGGTGTCATGAAACAAGGAGGATGGATCGGGATCGGCCCGGCACTGATTTCAGGAATTTCGTATAAGGCGCCCATGGGCGCCCAAGCCTCGGTTGTGCTTAAATCACCACGAGCAACCACAACATCCTTTCCTCTCTTCCCTCGTAAGCCATTGGCTACTATAACTGCCACGGACAATACCTTTTCTTGATAATCAAGCCGTGTATTGGATACTGAGCTGTCAGGTGCATAATTAGCTCACCTCGCAGGCTTATGCGAGGCTCAATTTTTGCCTCATTAACAACGACTACCTTGGCTTCATCCTCCTGATTCAAGGACCCTTCAGGGGACACCCTCGAATAGCTTGGACACCTGTAGAAGCCTTCAAGCAACTCCAATGACTGACATCTTCTCCTCTCCACAATTGACCTAACCGAATGAGCTGAAAAGATGTTCGGATAGGCTGTTTCATACCAGGTGTTCTATGTTTTCTGTGTTCAGTATCTAACGTTCGACTCCAGACTCCCGCTCGGTCATTTCTACCGACTATTGAAGGCCATTCATACGAAGCTGGACGCTCACAGTTGAATCTTGGGCCTCTATAAGGTTCGGAGGCAATACACATCCCAATATTCACATCCTTCGTCGACTATCCCTCAAGACTTACTGAAAGTTCCCTTAACCCTCGCACGCTGTACCCCCTTTGTCCAGAACGTGAGTCTCAGCTGTCAAATTCTTCGTAGTTACTCATGTCTGACGAGGCCCCGAAGGTCCATCGAGCCTCAGAACCCGACGTTAGGAAGTGGGGCCGAGTACCATACCTCGCACAACCTCACCTTATATCCCAATCCGTTCTGTTTGGAATCACTTCAAAATCCGGAGCTCGAAGAGAGCTTCAGGCGGATGGCATTGAGTCGGATCCTGGGACGAGCAGGTAAGTCCCTCTCGTCGATTCCTGTTTGACGTCTCTTCAATGCTAATCTCGGTGCACTGGCAGACGGATACGATGCGGTTGGAAGTGGGCAATATTCGCTCCAAGTTTGTCGTTCGGGTGTACAAATTGCTGCCAAGTACTGGACTGTAGATGACGCCGGGGAGTTGAAAGTTTGGCTACAAGTTACGGCGTCGTCCCGGAGAACTATCATATTCTTGGGCTGATTGCCGGTGGGATGAGCTGTTTGTTCTCGGTAGGTCTTGTACGGTCACTCGTCGCCTCCAATCTTCCGCTGATTCTCAAATTTACGAGTACATTCTTCGGCTCTCTCCCAGACCAGCCTTGCCTCGATTCCTCAATCTCAGGGAACCCCGGATGATTGTGTTGTCGCCTAACGCAGGTTGGTCTTGGTGTCAACAGAGAAACCCGTACAGATCAAACTGTGCGATGAATTCAACGTACTTATTTGTGGCACTCCTCAACTCTCGTTACGAGTGAAGAGCTGAGCTCAACCAAAGGGATAGTTCTGGTCGAGCGAAGACTCAAAATGAGGATATGGACTAGCCGATAGTACGCGGTGTTTTAGGCGCGCCTAAGAAGCAAATCGTCTCCCCAGTTGAGTCTGCTGATATTCTTCAATCTAATAGTGAAGGGCACGAGGGCTGTAGTACATGGATGTCGTCGAGCCTCAGACTGCCCTCTGAGAATGTGCCGCTACGTTTAACGTGATAGTCTGGTGGGCATAAGTACTGAAGGTAAGAGCTTTACAGCCCTCATCTTCGAGCATAAATGAACGTTTCCTTTCCGAACATATTGGTGGGTTTCGACGGCTGGGGAGCCCAGAGTCATTCTCCTTCATATCAGTAGCACCTGTATCGTGCTTGCGTGAATCTATAGCACTGTGATCGTGCATTCAGAGCGACTGCTACGGCGCATGAAGCTATGGAGCAACAAGGGATATCTCATCAATCTCCGAATCACGAAAAACCACGGCTACCGGGTGTGTTTTGACACAGGCTTCACGGGTCTCAGATCAAGTCCTGGATACTGTTCATGCACGCGGCCGTCAGTTCGAGCCTGTATGATTGTCACAACTATGTTAGCTCACCTCAGTTACGTTGACCTCCCAGACCCCAATTCCAGAACGGAATAGGGATTTACCATCTATTCCAGAAGCGGATGCGACTGTTGCCACAAGTGCTTTGCCGGCTCGCTGTCAGCATCGAGGACGCTCGAAAATAGACGTTGGCGAGGGCCTATCGGAGTACCCCTTGATAACCTGGATATAAACTCAAACGACAGTCAGATCTCCACATGTCTTTGCCAAAGTAACATGCCTGGTATTGAGCACATAATTAACACGATTTGAAGTTTGAACTCCCGTCTCTCTCCCGCCAGAAGACAATACCATTGACGTCGAAAATCGAGCCCTCATTTGCACGCTCAGCCCAAGGTGGTATGCATCATTTTGTCGGGATGGCATGGCCTCGCTGACCCGGCTCATCGACTAGTAACGTCTAGATATCGCTGGTTTTAGCTTCGAGGCTCACTATGACGCTTTTCATGTCTACATGGACCTATACGCTATTGTGAACCCCGTTCCCGCGAGAATTAGTCCGATCATCTTTCGTCCTTTTGATTGCTCAATGACTCGGCCAAAGCAAGTCGCATGTCTCGCTCGATCTTGCAATACGACAGCACTCTCCAGCCACGGCCATTGTGGGGTACTAACCAGCAATCAATTACTCCGTGAGTTTTTCACTTTCGGGGGCCAGGGGTCCAGAGGCCTCATGCTTTACGATACACTTCCCTGAATATGATACTTTGGAGGCTTTGAGATGGCAATGAGAATTGCCAACAACTTTGTAGCCATTGTAGGCGTGCGATGTGACGGATGGATAGGAATATGCGAGACAGCGTATACGCGTATAACTCTAGCTGTTCTACGTACATCTACTAATATCCTGTTTACCGAAGACAACGAATCGGCTTAACCTTTATGTGAATGGGTCCAATAACCGAAAATTCATATATCGAACACTCCACCGTCGACTATCGATTCGTCTCCTGCCTGAACGCGGCCTTAAGCACGACTAAAAGGATGCTCACCCTCACGTAGTTGTGCTCCGGTACGGAGCAAAAAGCAGACTTGATGGCGTGCATAAGGGTTGTGTCGATGAGGAACTCGGGACAGGTTGAGCGGGGTATCAGTGAAACTGACCTCATTCCTGAAACAGAGATAGAAGCGGCCGGTGGGCTGTATCATCCTAGTTAGCGTTCCGAGGTTAGTAGCAGATGAATTGAGTTGCTATGGACAGGAAGGCCTCATTTATCTCGGAATACAACACTACTGGATCCAACATTCCCGAGTTCGTGGCGAAAATACACTGATGAAAGCATCCGATGAAGGACAAGTTGAACAAAGTCAGAGCGGACTCACTGAGCTATCCAAAACCCAAATCATCCATGATACGGAGAAGGGATAATATTCGAGGCACCGAAGGTCGTGTTAGAATCGAATGTTCCACAGGTTGAACATAGTCCCGAGAGACATTGTTCTGAGCAGGTCTGTATCGGGCAAGCAAGACGTAGGTCGTATTACAACCCACGATACAGAGCTGCAAATGCATCAAAATTGTCTACTCGCCCGTGACTTTGAAGTGAACTCACCTCATCGGACACCGTACATTCTTGATTCGTTCTGAAGCAAAACCAATCAAAGACACTGAGTCAATTTGCGCTCTTCCCCCTAATGTGATTGGCATTGCGTCCGTTGCCTCGGACTCCGTAGGTTACGAGCTACAGGGAACCCATAAATACCCAAGGCGATAGGGGGTCCTAGATATATGAAGACCGAAGCAAAGTGGTGAGTCACGGATGTTCAGGGCCAACATATACAAGCCGACAGCATGCTCTCAGAAGCTGGAATCTGGGAACATAGCTGGCAGGGGCAATGTCTCTGGCTCCGTCACATCTACTGGCTTACTCGCAAGGCCAATCCTCTGCTTGTAAGTTGAGTTAGAGCGTGAAAGGCGAGTACGAGGATGCAGAAACCCAAAGAAAAACAACCAACAGTTCGTTTGAAATCTTCTGCCTTGAGAACGCGCACTTCCGATCAACTGAGTTAGAGTAGACGATATCGATTAAAACTCACGATTATTGTTGGAGAGACAAGGATTGCACACCGCCATGAGATCTTCACAGCTTCTGAGAGTACGATGGCGATGGTACGGGTGATTCTACAATGGTTTCCGGTAGGTTCGAGTACACCAAACGCAGTCGTTCAGAGTTCTTCGTCAATGATCCAACTCGACCCCCTTTTCCCCGGCCCACATTTCTGGACACATCTCTGAGTGTCCTCCTATGTCAGCCAGACCACAATAATAACGCTGTCGGGATGGTTAGAGCAGCTTTGGGTCGATTGAATGAACAAGTACCATTTCCACCTTAGAGTAGCGGAACTTAGGACGATGTCCCAATCTTGAGGTTGTGGTTGAGTTAGTTGTTGAATTTCCGACTTCATGCCACGCACGATGCCAACGATTGAAATACGGAAGCACGGGGAGCTATTAGAGACAAGCTATCGGTATGAGAATGAGGTTTGAGGTAGGTAGGAGGTCGGGTCCAGGGTCAGGGTCATGGTACGCCCTAGCCCGGGCCGCGCGTTCAAACTCTTTCCACAACCGCGATGACCATCGAACCACTCTCTGTCGTTTTCACTTGGATCCTGGCACCCCTCATGACAACCCAAAACGGACGACAGGGTACACAAGAACGAACAAAATGCTCTAGTTGTGCGCTTCGTTCAGTCGAAAATGTGCCGTTTGTAAAATTTTGACGAGTCTTCTACCATTCTCAGTCGATGTGTATACCGCAGAGGCCTTCGACTCGCATGAGAAACTAGGGCAGCGAACGAAAGAAAATGATGGGCGAAATGGGAGTTACGCGGACACAGGAAGTTTGGAAGGTACGTCGTCAACTCCTCATATCATGAGAATGTCTCTGATTCGTCCTGAAGGTTGTACGCACAGGCACAAGGGCAATCTCTCTGGTTGCTACTATTAGTCTCCACACCGCCAGCCCCTCGCCGTGGTTTAGGTGAGCAACAACCTTATTTTCACCGTCTCATTTTCACTACCTCAGAGTCAACATTTTTGATCCATTAAATTCGACATTGGGACGTTCTCGTTCACCTAGAAGGAGTCAACAGGTGTATGCCCCACAGATTACTCGAGCCTCCGAGAACTGGCAATCATGATGGTTCGAAGGACAGCCCTCGAAAGGGTGGTGAGAGAGGGAGGTTTAGAATGGGAATTTTCGCGAGGGTACGTCCATTCTTTACTTTCAAAATCGTCAAGTCGCCATTAAAAACACGTTCTATAGGCGCATTCATACTTTCGTGTCCTTACTGAAAATATGAGATGCGAGGTGTCAATGAGGAAAGTATTGGAGTAATGATCTCGTGCAGCAAGGTATGTTTACACTGTTTTCATGGAGTACCCCCGCTGACCTAGCTTGTCGGCTGTTAGACACTAGATTTCGTCGGTCTGAACTGTGTGTTTCACCATAATGCTTTTCCCGCCGCATGCGATGGAAGCGGTTCAACATCTGTATGCTCCTGGTGTCATCAACGAATGCGGTTGCAGCGACAGTCACCAACTGACTCTAGCGAGGAGAGCGCTGTCGTCAGGTATCTTGGTTAAGCACGATCTGTTGTGGGTGCAGGATAGCGCAAGAGATACTGGTAGGTCGTTCAAGGTTTATCCAGTACGTGGACGGAAACTGATTGATAGTTCTTATAGAATACGGGCGTGAAGGATAATGTATGTGACGCATTTTGGGGTGCGACTGACAGTCTCGGATATGGTATCGCACCTCGTAGATTTAGAGCAAAACATTGCATGTTTATGTCGTATGATCTCACAAATCTACCTATATGACCGAGATACCTTCCAGAAGGGGGGTGAGATAAGCGATAGTCTGAAGCCTATTTAAGTGTAACTTTTCGGTAAAGATAACTGGGTACCGGAGGCCAAAACAGGCATGAGTATTAGAACTGTAGGTGAACAAAAGGTCTGACATTACCTTCGATTGTGACCTCAGTCGACTTCTTCATAGTCGAGATTGAGAATCTTCTCCGTGGTGTTGGAGCCCCCCGATACTTCCGACGAGGGAGGTAAGAATATGGCAGACCAGAAGCTGGGTCGTTGAGTGCTGGAGGTGGCGGATTCGAAAGGTTGTCGAGTTGGGTGAGCTGTAGTGGGATATTCGGGTACTGAGATTTGTGCTGTTGACGTTGATGTTGAGGCTCCATCCTTGAGGCGAAGCTCTGCCAACAAAATTGTCAGGGATCAGACAATGGCAAAGGGAGGAGAAGGGTGGAACGAATCTTGGTTTACCTGCGCAAATCGATCTGAGTCGCGTAGGGGGTGGAAGATGTTTTCGTCAAATCCAAGAGATCGAGCAAAATCGGTGGTGGACGGGTCAAACCCTCGGAGGAGTTGATATTGGCGTAGGCAGTCGTAGGCATCATTTAACCAAGAGTATGACTCGGAGACTTGATAGGTGTCGAATGTTGTTGGAAGGCCAAAGTCATCAGGAAAATCCAGTTGGACTAGTTTATTCCGAATAGAGACGCAAGTCATCCAAATTTGTCCAAATTTTGCATATTGACCATAATCGGGCGGATTATGGTCGTTACACAAGTCCCCTTATAACGAGGCATAATTTTGGCGAAAATTATGCCAAATGATGCGCCTTTTGACCCCCGAATAACAATGTGTATGCCAAGTTATAACAGTCTGATTCAGTTTCCCTCCCGCCACTTGTGATTCTTATTCACTGCAATCGACAGATCAAGACATTGAAAGACAATAAATGGCCGATTATATTTCACAAGTATGTAGTACAATTGACACGGACATGGTACATATGGAGAGTATGGCGTTGAGAGTCATACTGTGAGCAGTCGCGGACATAATTCTCAGTAGATTTGGCGTGTGGTGGACCTATTAATGCAGTGTTGAATGAGTAAAAGTAGGATAATGGCAGCAACAGCATCTTACCCAGTGCACAACATAGCAGGAGTCGAGATCGGGATAGGATGAATCTTCGAAGCGACAGCTGTAAGGCTAGAAAGCAGTAAGTAGGTGAAGGGACCCAGAAAATATAGGACAACTCACGCGGGATATGATACACCCGGTCACCGGTGAAACCACCCGATGGTGACTGACAATCACCTCTGCACCCTGCAAGGTAGTAATCACTCAGTGGTGAGTTGGCAACGAAAAAAAAGTGATCAGGAGAGATTTGGACAAGAGAAAAAAAATTGAGTATGCACCTAGCACGGTAGCACCCAAGCCCTAAAACGAATGAACTGCTGTGCACGGTCTGCGAAAGTTACTAGATAACGAAGTAGGAGGCAGTTGTTGAAGGGAGATGAAGAGATCCAATTTGCGTTGGTGTCCTAAAGCGCTAGATGCTAGGACTACAGAAGCAACGGCGGCGAAAGTCGGCTAGCAGAGGCGATGACAGAGACGACAGAGACAGCGAGCAGAGAGCAAGAGCAGGTAGATAACTGGTCCCAATGACAAGTTAGATATATTGAAGGTAAAGAGAAACAAAGTTAGCTACTCACCTGGTCCCAATGACAAGAGGTCAAGATGAGGGACCAGGTGTAAACTGCCTAGCTTATATACTGGAATATGAGTCGCGCGAGAATAAAGAAAGATAATAGGGAACAAGGAAAGAACAATAGTAGTCCAGGTATGGAATAAGAACGAGTCCGGAGCAAGTAACTGTTGTATATAAAAGAACAAAGAGAACAAGGGAAACAATGGGTAGGATGGGTTGTGAAGACGATGTGAAAGAACAAGGATGAGGAAAGAAATGATGGGAATGATGAAGAGAGGGGAACCGGGTATCTGGTAGGCGTCAAAGTAACAAGTGGGTGTCAAAGTGACAATCAGGCGCTGAAAGGGGAATGGGCGCTAAGAAAGGAAAAGATAGGGGGAAAAGCGGCACTTCATGACAGTCAGGTCTGTTGACCAAAACTGTGGCTTCGGAGATTGTCGGTGGAACTGTGCAGTTCATGACTCAGCAGCTCAAGCCTCACGCGCACTGCCCGAGACCAGATGCCTGCCGCGGGACTTCACAAATCTCGAATGACGACCGCTTTTGTGCATCGCACATAGTGGTGGCACCATTGGCTTTCATCCCTGTTCATTCCAGGATATAATCTCGCATCCTTCATATCCCGATTTTTTTTACGGACTTGTGAAAGTGGGACCCCCTTAGAGAGCTGAGATAGGGCAAGCTGAATCTGAGGTTCGGAAAATTGGCGAATCGGACATGGACAAGTAGTAACATCTTGAACAAAAACAATATAACGAGTTCTATGTGAATTTGTATCCTGACCAACATGACTGACAGTGGTATGTATTATAGTTTTCTTGTGAATCCCTTATCCCATATCATTGCAGTTATTTCAAATAAACATGGTGATTCAAATTGGTTGCATAAAGAAGCCAACAGACGGTACATATTGTTGACGATCAGTGCAAACATTATTCAATATTGGACCGAGTATGACAAAGTTGTATAATATGGCATAAAATTGTCTTTCCAACTTTTTCTGATGGTCTTGGCAGAGGTTGTCTGAGAGCGGAGAGTGGCCATCTTCATCAAAGGACCAGAAATGAACCGAAGAGGTATCACCATTGTCTAGGTCGAAAGGAAGTGGTCGGACAAAGAGATAGATAGGTTGTCGAGATTGTCCACGGGCTTTGGAGTCTGAAAGGTTGCCAAACAACTCGGTGCGAAGGTAGGTAAGGTCTGAAAGATGTTAGTAAATGGAAGGGGAGTGGAAAACAAGGACGCACAGTAGACACTCAAATCCTCTTCCATAGATATTCCACGCGCACCAAAAACACTCCAGGCTTGTGCTATCCACGCCTTCAGTGCATCCCAATTCCACCCCAACCAAAGAATGCCTCTACCAGCGAGTGTGAATCTACTCGAGGTGTTAGATAGAAGGGGTGGGTGATGTTTTTGAAACCCACCTCGCCATCCCATCTGCCAGCAATTTTCGATCCGAAAGACTATTCCAATGACTTGTCCAGGTGTTGTTTGCGTCCGCGATGGGGGTGTTGGTCAATGTTGAAATCACCGTTGGCCGAAGAACTTGTTCAGGCACAGCAGTCCAGGCACCTGAATAAGCGACTCCACGGACGACAGCGTCATTGACATGCTTCGACTTCAGGCCCGCCAAGAAGCGCAATAAAATGTCTTCTTGAATGAGCTCTGCAGTCAAAGGCAACTGCTCCCCTCCAAAACTCCAACAACTGGGCATGGGGGTTGGCCCTGGTAGACCACGGCAAAACACTCCCCTCGCCGGATCCAACCACAACTCTTCTGACTTGCAACGCAATTGAAGCTGTCACGGGTTTATTCAACTGTATCCGAATATTATACTGACTACTTACAGACAAACTAAAGAGATACACCCAACCTATAATTGTAAGGGTCACTTATTTTTCCCACAGACACACCCTCCGCCATCTTCATCACTCCTTTATTGCCCAGACGGATGCCAATACACACCCCATACGATGGAATCCGCGTTGCAGCAACTGGCGCTCAACGTACTGCCACTCGGAACTCGGCGCCTAATGGCCCAATTCGTCAACCAGATCATAATCTCCGCGTCCCTTTTCTTCCAACGACTCGTCCCATCCTCTACGTCCATTAAGGCATCTAACCTGACCACAATAAGAAACAGTCCGCGTTCCCCACACACGCTGCAGCACCTACCATTCCTCCGTCTTCATAACAACTCTCATTGCGTCACATCCCCATGATATCTGCGACCCTCTTCACGTCATTTGATCACCTTTCTCTGCAAAAACTGTACCTGTCCACATTATTCCGCGTTCTAAAGTCGTACGATTCCTCGTTCATCCCATCCGCGTTCATCCCGGCCACGCTGTACTTGCTTCTTTGAATTATCCGCGTCCATCCTCCAATGATTATCTTCGCATTTCACAACTTTCTCTTGGACTACACATGCTACTTATGCACCACACGACATAGTACAATTCCAGCTCGGATCATGACAACGATCCTCGCTAGTATATAAGCTCAGTAGATAGGAACCATGTACTTTAGTTTCCGTCTATTGTCAATCTCGTTCTACAAGCTTCAAGCTCTTGCCTGGTGTGTTTCATAGTCTCAAGTCTCGTACTAACCTTCTGTTCTCGTCGTTCTAGGTCTTTGGTTAAAGCCCTTCATCGATTGCGACCGTCCGCGTATCCCAAAAGGACAACCCATACCAAAACTCCGCGTTGTTACCTGGTAGGTTCGACCCGGAAAACACACCTTCGATCGGCGATCTCAGGTGTCCGCGTTGCGTGTAGGCTTGAACCATACGTTTGAACCAGTCAGAGGCTCTGCTGTGTTCGGGTGTTATTCATTTCTCCGCGTTCTTTCTTCTCATTTCATCTCCAGGCTTGACGTAGAAAAGAGGCCCGTTACAATAATCCCTGCATTCACCTGTGCAGCTGGCACCAGCTCTGGAGGAAAAAGTCAGTGAAACTCGACCCTTGGCATCCAATTGGTACGTGCCATTGTATATCAATATCGATGGAATCGTTGACAGGTTATAGCCGTACATTTGAGGTCCATTCGATGTCCTGAAGTGACTTGAGCATCCGTGCAATGGGAGGAGAGCTGAAACGTACAATTCGCTCATTAACATAGCAAGATCCTTTTCAAAAGCTTGGAGCGAGCTTAGCATCCGTCGAACAAGCAACGAGTTGATCCCTGACGTACCCTTCTCGCATCTGGACCGGTGTATTCCACCACCGTAAACATTCTCCCTGGTCTGTCCACAAGCTCCGCCGCATGTATAGTCTTATCAGCTCGAGGTCGTCCCTCTTCCCAACTCCTTCGATCCCTGTTCTCCCATCGTCGTGGATAGTTGTAGGTCCCATTATGCCTCACTCTGTAGATAGTGCCGTGCTTCACGTCAAAGTACTGAGGGGTAGTCAGTTTAGAGCCCTCGGATACACAATCTTCCTACTTACCTCATCTAGCTCTGTGCGTTCCCTCTCTTTTGCTTGGATTATTGTTGTGGTATTGTCAATTTGATCTCCCTGAATCTGGACAAAGCTTCCGCTTGTGATCTGAGTATTTTGTGCATTTTGAAAGAACTGGGAAGACATCGTGATGAGCAGGGAATATGTTGAGTACGAGGATAGAGGGTGGAGAATGTGGTGGTAGGGAAACAACCCAGATGAAGCCCCACGAGCAGTTCACACCCAGGCTGCGGTCAGAACACGTGATGTACACGCTGTCTTGTTTGACAACGATTCCTCTTTTAGACCTTCGCCGTACTACGCCCACACAGCCCAGCCCAACGCTGTCGCTATCAATATGAACGATCCCTGTCACAAACACGATTGGGTCTCAATAAGGTCACTCACCGCTGCGATCAATGCCCTCTCGAGTCTTCTAATTACCCCCAGTTTCCCAGATCCAATCTCCTTGACCGTAGTGACTTCGGTATCTTGCCAGGTTTTCTGATTTGTATGAGAACGACCTTGAGTAAAATACAGAATGAGTGCCCAGGGAGTTGTATCTTGTACGTATCGAGCCTCGGAGTGGTGGGTGTCGTGAAACAAGGAGGATGGATCGGGATCGGCCCGGCACTGATTTCAGGAATTTCGTGTAAAGCGCCCATTAGCGCCCAAGCCTCGGTTGTGCTTAAACCACCACAAGCAACCACAACATTTTTTCCTCTCTTCCCTCATAAGCCATTTACTACTATAACTACTACGGACAATATTTTTCCCCAATAATCAAGCCGTGTATTGGATATTGAGCCGTCAGGTGCATAATCAGTTCAACTCGCAGGCTCATGTGAGGCACAATTCTTGCCTCATTAACAACGACTACCTTGGCTTCATCCCACTGATTCAATGACCCTTCGGGGGCACCCTCGAATAGCTTGGGTACCTATAGGAGCCTTCAAGCAACTCCAATGACTGACATCTTCCCCTCTCCACAATTGATCTAACCGAATGAGCTGAAAAGGCGTTCGAATGGGCTGTTTCATACTGGGTGTTCTACGTTATCTCTGTTCAACATCTAACGTTCAACTCTAGACTCCCGCTCGGTCATTTCTACCGACTATTGAAGGCCATTCATATGAAGCTGGACGCTCACAGTTGAATCTTGGGCCTCTATAAGGTTCGGAGGCAATACACATCCCAATATTCACATCCTTCGTCGACTATCTCTCAAGACTTACTGAAAGTTCCCTTAACCCTCGCACGCTGTACCCCCTTTGTCCAGAACGTGAGTCTCAGCTGTCAAATTCTTCGTAGTTACTCATGTCTGACGAGGCCCCAAAGGTCCATCGAGCCTCAGAACCCGATGTTAGGAAGTGGGGCCGAGTACTATACCTCGCACAACCTCACCTTATATCCCAATCCATTCTGTTTGGAATCACTTCAAAATCCAGAGCTCGAAGAGAGCTTCAGGCGGATGGCATTGAGTTGCACCTTGGGACGAGCAGGTAAGTCCCTCGTGTCGAATCCTGTTTGACGTCTCTTCAATGCTAATCTCGGTGCACTATCAGTCGGATACGATGTGGTTGGAAGTGAGCAATACTCGCTCCAAGTTTGTCGCTCGGGTGTTCAAATCGCTGCCAAGTATTTGACTCTAGATGACGCCCGGGAGGTAGAATTTTAGCCTCCAAATTACGGTGTCGTCCCGAAGAACTGATATTCTTAGACTACTTGCCGGTGGGATGAGCTGTTTGTTCTCGGTAGGTCTCGTACGGTCGCTCATTGCCTCCAAACTCCCGTTGATTCTCCAATTTACGAGTACAGGCTCAAGCCTTTCTCCGGCTTTCTCCCAGTTCAGCCTTTCCTCGATGCCTCGATACCAGGGAACCCCAGATCATTGCTCTGTCGCCTAACACAGGCCGGTCTGGTTGTCAACAGAGAAACCCGTGTGGATCGTATTTTCCCGTACTACTTTGTGACACTCCTTAACTCTCGTTGCGGGCGGGGAGCTGGTTCAATGAAAGGGATAGTTCTGGTTGAGCGAAGACCCGAAATGAGGATATGGTAGTGTTGCCAACGGGTGGGTCGAACCGTGGGTTTTGCCACTCGGTTTCAAACCGGACCAAACCGTGACGTATTGCCGGTTCTGCCAAACCGGGACGAAAAACCGGGTTCGGCCCGGTTTGAACTGCGGTCAACCGGTTTAAACCGCCTGAAATATATATATATATTTTTTTGCTATAATAAAAAGCTTTCCGCGGCGGTTTATCTCAGTCCTTTCCTCACACATGCGACCAACCAGGGACGCAATCAAACGTCAGGATCGGTCAAGCACTAGGCAGTAAAGACGATTACATCGAAATATATAAGTATTGCATACAAAAAGAGGGAGTGGCCTCCTGAGTTAGTAAGAATGATGTGTAGGTAGCGTGAGGAGTGTAACTTTTCTTCCAGACGTGGAGGTAGTCAGCCCCTCTTGACACAACGTTCATAAAGCCCCAGCTTGGACCGAACTTCTCATCCTTGAACACGAACTGAGGGGTCTGAAAGATGCAGATATTAGTACCCCGAATGCCTGAATCAGATCACCAAAGAAAACTAAGACTCACCCCACGATAGGGCCTTGAATCATCAACATCATCTCTCAAACTCCCAACACTAGGCGTCGTCCCTAGTTCCCGTTCCCTCAGCACGTGTAACTACCCCCGACTTCAGCCCCAGTCTCGTCCTCACCATGCCCGTGACTGGACCAAGAACCAGCAACGAGATGAGGATCCAACAACCCCTCCGTAACGCGAAGAGAAGACTGCACAGTCGGTACCGGTGAAGGTAGAGGTAGAGGTGACTTCTGATCTCCCCCATGGTTGACGGAGGACATACATCGAAGGGGTAAAGGCAGGGGGTTGAGCAACGAGGAAGGAGTCGTCGAAGTCCTTTGACCACCACGAAGCCTCGATATGAGGCCACAGAAGCTCGCCGTTGAATCTCTACTCTGCATGCGCTGTACTGGTCCTGACTTGCCATTGTCGGAGAGGGAAGATTCGTGGATTCATACACGAGGGGGTGGTGGGATTGGGGTGTGGTGAGAAGTAGAAGTATGGGACGGAGGCAACGAAGGTGAGTGAGAACCCGAGGACGAATTGTCACTCATCATCGTGTTCATGTGCTGGAGCAATGGACCACTAGGTACCATGGTGCCACGACCATCCGACGATGACGAGTGACCATGCGAATACGACGAGGCGTACACATCATATAAGCACTCGGTGGGAGACGCTCTTACTTGACGTCGGCAACGCCGGATATTCCACAGCACCCACATGCATATGTTCCGCCGCCTGCCCAAATCCAGGCATCTTATTCGGGTTTTGCCGTGCAACAGAAGGATTCCTCGCAACGTCGACGGTGCCCCTACCCCCATACTGCGAATGCGAATACGAATACGTGGGACTACGTCCATGTCCACACACGCTCGCATTATCGCCGAGATCCTCACTCGAACTGCCGATTGAAAAGACGGTTGTAGGCGGTGGTGGGGTTTGTGTCGTGGAAGGGGAGACTGTAGAGGTGGAGGTGAGGGTGACGTAGAACATGGAGGTCGAACTAGATGACGGTGTTTCAGACGAGGATGAAGTTGATGACCTAGAAACGTTTCTGAGATGTTTGCCTGTCTCCCAAAAGAATGGACTTACGGTGTGAGGGAAAACGACGAGGAGTTGAGAACGCGACCTTTCCAAAGTACTTGAGAATGTAGCGATTCTTGAAGATTCCGAACTGGTCGAGGATGATGAAACGAGGTTGTGATTGACAATTATGAGGTAAAGGACGATGTCAAAGGTTCCGGTGTACCCGAGAGTTCTGCGCTAGACATTGTAGTGTTTCCGAGGGTGACCTGGAGCCTATTCCGATAGTGGCTCTAACCATTGAGCATCGATATAGAGCCCAACAAAGAAGAATGATGAATCTGAGGAGACGCAGTGCCCCAGAAGACCTCTTCCAAGAACTACCCGGCCCGGTAGCAAGTCCTTGGCCGTGTAATAATGTAGTCGTGCGTGCCGCACCTAAGACGTGATTCTCTGAAGGGAATTAGAGTCTTCAGGGGATGGAGGACTATGCGGGTTTGACGAGAATGGCAGGGAGGTGACGGGTGGGGCCAAACCACGAGCCAGAGCCACCTCCAGACTAGAGCCTCTGGGATGGGACTTGAAGAGGGTTCAATCTCTTTCGTTCGACATCACTGCGCTTCTCACCACCACCACCACCACCACCCATCGCGACTAAAGCCTCCGAGAGCGATGTCATCAGAAAGGGCACACAAATGATCTGTACAAGGTTCAGAATGCTGCGGGAAAGAGCAGGAAAAGGGCGTCACATACGTTGAACAACGGAGAGAACTGAAAATGATGGCGACATCGAGGTTATGGCCAGTGAGAGCGTATGTGATCTAGAACACATTCGTAAGTCGTCACTGGCGTAGCCGTTTGGACACGTACAAAGGAAAGCACGGAAGCGAGCACGGGATCGAATACAATGAAGCCAATCAAGGCAGAACGTTTGACAAGCCAATTCCAATGGGTGGGTAGGTGATCGTTTCAGAGGATGTTAACGTGTCTGTTACAGTCTCGGTGACGGTGGATGTTGATGTCGAAGGAAACGTTTCAGTGTCGCTGACAGCCAGGCACGCCGTGTCAGCATGCGAAAGAAAGCGGACCGAATCAACTCATGAAGTCGTTTGCCTTTTAACGTGTCTCTTCCTAACAAGTTTTTGAGCACTGGCGTTCACGTTCATCAAGTATGGATGTGTTTGATGAGGAGAAGGTTGAGTCCCCGTTGACTTTGCATTTGAATGTGAAGAAGGTTTCTCCTGCTGTTGGCCCAAGTTGAATCGTTCTAGACTTAACATTGCGCGCCAGTACGATGTCTACAGCGACGGTGAGCAGTAGAGATGCACTGAGTACGAAGCTCTTACCCACTAGCTTCGAGAAGCACACGATGTGGAGCTCCAGTTGAAAGTACGGTGATTTGCCGACTCTCCATCAGTGTTCTCGGGTATTTTCTTCTGCTAAACATCGAATGTCGTCCCGTTTTGCTTTGAGATGCGCGATACAGTTGATGTTGCAGATGATTCTGGAAGCCCGCCGGCGAAGGATGGTGTATGATCTGATCAAGTTGGTTAGTATGACAAACGACAGCAAAAAAGATGAGACGCACCTTCCCAACAGATTTGGCGTGTCTCCTTCCTACAAATCTTTTCTTTTCTACGCTATGCTAAGTTCGAATCAGTCAACAACTAAGGAGCCGGAACAAGACATTATTTATACGTTACGGAGCTCCAGGAGAATACACTTTGCCAGTCGTATAGCGTCATTAATAGAATATCCCTTGAGTTCGAACCATTCCCTGTGCTTCCTCTTACCTGTGGATAGATAAGCGAAACACAAGAAACGAGAGAACGACACGCACATCGACAAATGATTTTCATCTTCGTAAATCCGGTGAGCTGCAGTTTGAGGTGAACACAAGATTCTGTAGCCGAATTATGTTGATCAGAACGCTGAATAGAAGAAACCACTCACCTGCTTTATGTGAATGTTCAGATGTCCAATGTCCGATTTCCGTCCATACGACGCGGTTGCATGACTTTTGGTGTTGTCCGAAACGACGATGATAATCCACCGCCCGACCGACTTTGACGAAAGTTTTCCCACCGGACTGGCCCATTAGCATGTACAACGATCCTTCTTCATCGTTTGCGCTCGGTCGGCGTCGACGTTTAGACAGGAATTTCGATTTGATAGAAGGACACGGTCGATGATTGGTGGTTGTTTTCATTATCGAGGAACGAGAGTTTGCTGAAGAGGAAAACGTGCTGGTCGAAAAGCATGTGGTGGAGGTAGACGAAGAGGAAGACGTCGTGATTGAACACATCGAGCCTGGTGGAGGAAGCAGGCAAAGTGCAAGGTGAGTGTTAGTTAAGCCTTCGACCAAATATGGACTTACCTGACGTGCACCGGTGTTTACGTCAGCCAGGAAACAATCTTTGATGCGCCTTTTTTTGATGCGCTCCCGGTCAAAGCTGGTGATGCATATCGGTGATCGGTGCCTATTTCCCTTTCGGCCTGGCGCACCGGAATTTCTGTATTCTGCACTGTATGCACTAGTTAGCCAATTGGAACGTTTTATTAGCCCTGCTCTCGGGCGGTTGTTGTTTTATATGTAAGTAAATGGTTATTCGTACATCTCAGATCCGGCGAACAGCGTTAAAGGCATGTTATCAAGATCACCATTGTCCAAGCTGCCCAACCCATCGTTTGCAATGTTTCGACCCTAACAGATCATGATTCGGGTGTCCTAAAGCGCTAGACGCTAGGACTATAGAAACAACGGCGGCGGAAGTCGACTAGCAGAGACGACGACAGAGACGACAGAGGTAGCGAGCAGAGGGCAAGAGCAGGTAGATAACTGGTCCCAATGACAAGTTAGATATATTGCAGATAAAGAGAAACGGAATTAACTACTCATCTGGTCCCAATGACAAGAGGTCAAGATGAGGGACCAGGTGTAAACTGCCTAGCTTATATACTGGAATATGAGTCGCGCGAGAATAAAGAAAGATAATAGGGAACAAGGAAAGAACAATAGTAGTCCAGAAAAAGAATAAGGACGAGTCCGGAACGAGCAACTGTTGTATATGAAAGAACAAAGAGAACAAAGGAAACAATGGATGGAATAGGTTGTGAAGACGATATGAAAGAACAAGGATGGGAGAGGAAATGATGGGAATGATGGGGAGAGGGGAACCGGGTAACTGGTAGGCGTCAAAGTAACAAGTGGGCGTCAAAGTAACAAATAGGCGCTAAAAGTCGGGGTTGTTGTACGCAATCATGACTTCCGTCTGCGGGTTTAAAACGAATGCCTGGAGAGGGGGTGATCAATAACGAGGATTAGATTGCGAGAGAACACATTGCTTACCCGAACGAGGTGGAAACGACCGCAAATTCAAGGGTTGATGGGTCAGTGTCTGATGTTGGAGTACAAAGCGACCGATGAGAATTGAGCAGGCAGCACCAAAGGCGCTCATATGCTCTGGGTGTCCCCCCTATCCCGACACTGTTTCCGCAGTTCACGTTGATCCCCTCACCTTGCCCAAATTGACTAGGCTTACTGCCAGGAACATTTGTGCATTGGTTGCAGCGGTAAAAATCCGTCTCTTTCCAACGGGATGCTTTGTCAAACGTTCGGCGTAGGAGGACAGCTCGACTTTTGAACGGGGTTTGGTCTGGCGATAACAAGACCTTCGGTCAACACTGAGAGGCTAACGTTTATAACTGAACGTACCTTGCCACAAGCAATGTCCTCTTTCGGGTCAATGTGGATCTGGAAACGGCCTAGAGGCAAAGAGAGTATGTGTCAACTAGGTTTGGAAGGACGAAGACGTAACAGCATACCTCATGGTACGAGTTCCAAGATTGACTCTAACATCGATCCCTCACAAGCAGATCTCCACGACTTCATCTTCCCGAGGGATAACACGTTTGAGGCGACCCGTACGACCCACTGGTACGCCTTGTAGCTGGTGAGTGATGCCAAATTGTCCAACGACAGTGCTGAAAGTCGGAACCATCCGTTTAGCAAGACACATGGAGAAAGTATGGAGAACAAAGTAGCGGAATGCGAGGCGGTGGGGTTTTAATGATGAAGTACGTCTGCCAAGGGATCGGGGTTGCTAGCGACAAGGGTATAGATCGTCCGGTAGTCTGGCCTGACAACGTTTTCAGTCGGTAATTGTCCAGGAGGGTAGGTCGACAGCTACAATTACTGGGTAGCAGGAAACCCCAACCATGAACCTCCGAGTAGAGGTGCCAGAGAGCGACGTTGACGATGAGGTAGGTGTCATGAAGTGCCGCTTTTGCCCTTTCGCAGAACGACAAGGCGGACTGGATGGTCCTCCTGTGGTCCAACTTCCCAACGTCTGCTGGAGGGACTCCTGGCCCTGCCTTAATCCTCAACGCCTTCTGTTCTGTTGCCCAGTTCCTAAACATGGGCAGAAACCTGGCCACATCATCCACATCGCCTTTGAAGGCGGCGGGCTTTGCAATGACGGCTCCTTCATCTTTGTTGGCTTTGAAGGTGTCTCTGATGGCATCCATCTGGGCCTGCTGGGATTGTTGCTGATTGACGAGGTGGGTAAGAAGGGATCCGAGGGTGGTGCTGGCGGTTGCCTGAGTAGACATGCTGGATATACTGGAGGTAGTGGTTTGGGAGGTGTGCGAGTCGGTGGTTTCAGCTGGGGATGGAGATCGGTGCGAAAGAGCAGAGAGAGGTCGTGGAGTGGCTGGTCCAGAACCTACGGGAGTGGGTGGTGCAATAAACAGTAAGGCAGCGGAGGCTGTGAGATCGGCTTCTGGTTCAGGAGCGGGAGTAGGACTGGGGAACGGTAATGGGACTAGTTCTGATCCGTCGGAGAATTGTCGAGCTTGTGGGATCGAGTTTAAAGGGTCGACGTGCGGGCAGGTGTGGAGTTCACAAAGTCTCCAGTTGCGGTTTTCAGGGTGGCGGTGCCAGTGATGTTGGTCTGCGGGATCAACTGCGTGAACGAGATTCGAACAAGGTTTGGAAGCCGTGATGATCTTGCAAGGACAACCCTACCACTGGTTAGGCTGTCAGTGCAATAAGGATCTTGACCTAATGTCCTAAAGCGCTAGACGCTAGGACTATAGAAACAACGGCGGCGGAAGTCGACTAGCAGAGACGATGACAGAGACTACAGAGACAGCGAGCAGAGAGCAAGAACAGGTAGATAGCTGGTCCCAATGACAAGTTAGATATCGAAGGTAAAGAGAAACAAAGTTAGCTACTCACCTGGTCCCAATGACAAGAGGTCAAGATGAGGGACCAAGTGTAAACTGCCTAGCTTATATACTGGAATATGAGTCGCGTGAGAGTAAAGAAAGATAACAGGGAACAAGGAAAGAACAATAGTAGTCCAGGTATGGAATAAGAACGAGTCCGGAACAAGTAACTGTTGTATATAAAAGAACAAAGAGAACAAGGGAAACAATGGGTAGGATGGGTTGTGAAGACGATGTGAAAGAACAAGGATGAGGAAAGAAATGATGGGAATGATGAAGAGAGGGGAACCGGGTATCTGGTAGGCGTCAAAGTAACAAATGGGCGTCAAAGTGACAAACAGGCGCTGAAAGGGGAATGGGCGCTAAGAAAGGAAAAGATAGGGGAAAAGCGGCACTTCATGACAGTAGGTGGCTGTAGCGTGGAAACGGAACCGTTAGCAAAGAACGAACGAAAGATGAACAAGCACGGAGGAAACGACTCACGTAGACGACTGTAGCGGGCTGAATCAAAGTCAAGATCAAGTCAGTCATGACGACGAATCTCATGGAGAGCAGCAGAAAGCGCGGTCCGAGAAAATAAGTTCCCCCGAGTTCACCGTCATGAGGTAACAATCTTCTACGAGATGAAGAAGGTTCTTGATGTGCAGCGTGTCGACGCGGTTCTCCAATCAATCTTGGATGACCTGTTTCGAGATGAGGGGAGGCTTATGGGTGTCGGGGTACGAAGATGGCAGAGCGTGAAAGAACCAGGAAGACAGGTGACTGATCCGAAGAGGCTCGGGACCTTTCGCCATGTGGTGGGAGATGAAGTACTCATAGACCTCCATCATAGTGATGATGGATTGTTCTGCGTTGGCCAGTTCGGTTTTACTGCAAGCACCGAGGAGCTTCTCGTCGTGGTTCATACTGAAAAAGGGTAAACGTTAGTTTTACGAGCAGGAAAGCCAAACGAAGAAAACATACGCAGAGATCAAATGGTTGTGGAGAACTTGTCGACGGTTGTATCGGCATTGACGATGAAGAGGTATTCGTAGAATGCAGGGCTGACACCGATAACATTCTTGATTTGATGCTACAGTTCCAACTCGAGTGGGCTCATCAGAGCGTTGAGGTGGATCTAGGCAAACGAAGCCGTGAGCACAAAATCATTTTCGAAGACCACAGGGGACGTACCTTGTTCAAGAAATGCATCACAAGCATCTACGGGTCACGCTTTCCGCGGTTACCTAGTCTCGACCTCTCACTCGGCTTCCCAACCTTGACCACGACGGGATACGGCACGACGTGCCCAGAGCACTTGTGAAGCCCTGAATAGACTTTCCCATGTCGTGCTGCCTTGCTCCTGCTCCCAACAAAACGAAACTCAACAGTTCCGAGTTCACGTTGGTCAGCTCCAAGGATATCCAAGACGATTCGCGCGTGGGTCTGTCCTCTTCTATAGCCAAGACTTCCTGGAGCAGGCCGTGTGATCCATCGTCAACATAAGGAGGGAGAGGGGGTCAACATCTGGAAGAGGAGAGGAGACTCGATCCTTCGGCTCCTTGGTAAGGGGTTTGGGTGGCTTTGTAGGTGCGGGCGTAGGTGCAGGAGCAATAGTAGCGATGGGAGCAGGAGCGGGGGAGGCAGCATTCTGACAGATCACCTTCTCCTGACCCTTGAGCTTGTCCCTATCCTTGTCCTTCTGGACATTGAGTGCATTGGGGGGTGCCGCCTTCGGGAGACGACCCTTAGGCTTCCCCTTGGGACCTGAAACCAGGATTGGCCGCGGAGTGTGAGAGGTCCGATCAACTTCCGGTGAGGGTACAGTGTTGGGTGGCGGGGTGTTGATTAAGGAAAATGAGGCATTCCGACTCACGTTGGAAGAAAGCTTCAAGTTGATAGGGGTGGAAGTCATGATTGGGGTACGATAGTCTTTACCGGAGGCTTGGGCAGTCTGACGGCGATCTTGGCTGAGGGAGCGAAGGGGGAACCTCTGAGACCGGCGTAGGAGGGATGTGAAGCCGAAGTGTAGGTGGGGTCTCCTCAACGCGCCGAATGAGAATATCAGCGAGCTTAAGGGTACACCATCGTACTTCATAGTCCATGTCCGGTGCCCTGAGAATAGTATCATGACCGTCGTCCTAATAGATAGAGATAATGTTACTCACAATGCGATTGGCATGATAAATTCTCTCAACACTTCATTTTCCCCCAGTCTCTCGGTCTTTTCGCAGCACTTTGATCAATGGGTCGAGTTCCGTCTTCTTGGACTCCTTCATTCTCTCGGGACGTGATCCGCCTTCCTCAATGAGCAACAACTCCGTATCCTTCGAAGATGCTTTCATTCCCCCCATATGAATGAGAACCGCCAGACTTTGGCAGGCATTGCGAGCGACGTGTCTTCTTACGATCCGAGAGGGATCATTGGCCATGACAGATAGAATGTATAGCATGATAGCCGGAGCATACCACTTCATAAGGAAGAGACCGTCGACGGCAGCCAGCCGTAGAGGAATGTGATTCCCCTCCCTGTAGTAGACAAGTTGAGTAAGTTGTAATGGCGAGTACAATCAACGAACCTAGTAAGTGGAAAGAATATATGCGAGCTACTGGGCACGAGGTTCGCCGAGCCAAGAAGCATATTGAACTAGAGACAAAGAATTAGCCTAGGACGAGCGCAAGTATAGAGAATACGTACCTTGTTGACCAACGCGGAACAGTGACGATATTGTGTGTCAAAGGAATCAAATGATCCATACTCCGATAACGATCAACTTCGGCTAGCGGCGTCTGCAATAGTTGTTCGTCTTCAGCATTGTGTTCAGTGCGGACTTCCGTGGGCAGTAGTTCCCGCGTGCTGGAGCAGCTGTCGACAGTGACACTGACGCTACAGCAGAGATGGTCGTGCAAATGTAGAACGCAGCCTGTAGAATGATCAGATTCCAAAATCAGATGATAGACAAAGGTGCAATACCTGGCTTCTCAGATTCAACAAGTCACAATTCCTCTGCCCTCTCCCGGTCTCGCTGCATATCCTCATCCTTCTGAGCCCACTTCTCCCTCTTCTTGTTGTACCGGATTTCGCAGCGACACGTCGAGGTTGCGTGCAACCGACTCGACCTCGACCTGCATATCCTGCCTCAAGGCTGAGAGGTACACCACCCCCGTAATCTTGCCATACCCAGTATCATCCACAACGATAAGTAATTAGTATTTAAGGTGATAGGTAAAGGACGAGAACATGGAGTCCAAGAAATGTGCTAAACAAATGTAAAGAACCTTTGACATGGTAACGACATATGGGTGGTGGATATCTAAGATAACTAGTTAAATCCACCCTCCTCAGCGTCAGCAAGGTCCTTAGCGTCAGCACGAACAAGCTCCCAATCATCTCTGGCCTTGGCACGAAGATACTCGACGTGTTGCCCAGAGGTCAAGATGTGAATAGTGCATGTGAGTTTGAACCACGCTATTGACAGCGGCAGGTGTATACGCCTGCACTTTCTCAGAAGCGCCCTCATCCTTAGCAAGGCTGATACAATGGAGTGTTCGACATTGAGTTGGAAGGAAATGAATCTAGAGGGCAGCGTGCTCACATGCAGAGTACGCATAAGCGTACCGTAGGTTGTTCTGTCGAGTCCGGGACTAGAATAGCTTTTAAAGGTTCCTTGGCCCGCATTGATCGCTATAGGTAGACTGACGAATAAAAAATGAGATCAAATGAGCAAAACCTCTTTACGGTACGCCTGAATCAACTTACCATTTTCTGGAAGAACAAGACCCGATGTTCGAATGCCTTCAAATGCGATCAGTAGCGTGTAAAGCAGGAAAGTAAAAACACACACTATCATGCTGCGTTGACCCCACTTTAATGTGACAAAGTGAATCACGGAGACTTCCAGTTTGGTCTGCATCTGGGTTCTGAAGACACGCTACGCACGTAACACGATCGGTTGTTTCCTCGAGACGTGTTGTCCGAAGAACCGAGATTAGGTTCAGTCCTCGAGGCACCTATCGTTACTAGAAGGGGAAACAAGCTCCTGAGTTGCAGCATTCGAGCGTCCACGCTGTCTGTCCCTGCGTACCGTTGATTTAATCTGAAGCTTTTTTAAGTCCTTATTCCCATGTCATGAATACTGTGCTTCCCAATTGACATCTCCGCGTCCTCATGGTGAGCTATGACCTGTAATTCTTGCTGGAGCGCAATATAAATGACCAATCGTACTCAATACACAGGAATTGCATGTACCGGAAAGACCTTGCTGTGACTTTAGGTGACACAGACCCTCGATTTTTTCTTGGTGTACTTCTACACGACCTATAGACGTCAGAGAGTGGCTCCAGCGCATGGTCAGAGACTGCCCGATCCCCTCACATCAGCTTTTCCCCCAAATCAAGGTTGAGTGCTAGGTGTTGTAGTAGTTAACCGGCAATAGATAGGACCTTTGAAGGGGGTGAGTACATTTGGAATCTGACAAGGAAAAGGTTCTAACAACTTACGATAGCTGGGTTTCTCCGATACAGAACTCTGCCTCTATCCGCGGTCACTGACACGGCGCATGAGGCAACAGGTGAAAACTTCTGTCGAGCGTGGTAAGGTTTCATTAGATACAATTATGGGCCCAGAAGATGTGAGAAAAGCCCAAAGAGAGCTGCAGAGAGCGACAGGAACGACTTGGGCTGCTACACATAGCGCAAGTCCCGTCGGGTTTGCCTTGGGCACCGTCCCTTGTTTTTTGCAGCTCTCGTTGTTTGCAGCTCTCACGGTATTTCGGGCTTGCTTAAAGATTTGAGGCTACTTTCTATGGTAGCGACTACTTGATTTTACTCTTATCATATCTACTAACGCTGTACTATGTAGTACTTGGAGGGAATGACTTACCGATCGCCAGTGGTGATGAGACCATATTAATGATGGTGGTTGACTTCAAGACACATAAGGTGTGCAGGGGGGTGTTGGAATCACAGAATATCGCCGGGAACTTGGGGAGTTCCCGGGACGTGCAGCTCCGGCCCGGCTGCCAGTTGCGAGTTGTGAGTTGTGCCAATAATGCCCGCAACGAGGTATACACACGTCTTTTGTGCCCTTTGAGATCGAAATTAAAACTCTCGAGCTTTTGGAGCTGTGCTCCCAAGATGTAGTGGGCTAAACAAAGTCTAAGAACATGTTTAAACGCGTATTGTCTATTGCAGTAGTCTATGGTATCTAACAGTATGGTATATATCATTGATACAGGAGTAGACTCATACAGTTAGGTTCTCAAGTAGTACAAGAGATATACAGGCGTTATTGATACATCATTATCAAGTCAAACTTCTAGCCTTCCTTGTGTTCGCCCAATCCGCCACGTTAAAATCACGCCATTTGTCCTGAGCAGCTTTGCGTAGTTGGACCACACAACAGTCCGCCAGCGGCACCTTCACCGGATCCGCATCCTTAGCCACTTCTCCTGACCACACTGCTACGGGGATCACAAAAACGTCTGTCCCAACCCCCGCAACTTTTGTCACCACCTGATTCTTCATGTCACCCCGCGTCACTATCAAAGGGAGTTGGGTGTTCTTCAGCGGCCTGTGGGGGTGAACAACTATTTCCAGAGGCAACCTTCCCTTGATTCTGTTCCAGTCCACCGTCAACGTGCGCCGGTCTCCTACTTGCCAGAAGTACAGCGAGAGCCAGTGTTTTGATTTTGGATTGTTGGTATACTTCTTGTTCTTCAGATCCGGAATGCATCCGCTGAGTTCGACCTGGAAAAAGACGAGATTGGCGACGTCGGCGTCCAGGTCATAGAACTCATGCTGGCTCTGATGACAGGATGTCCACCACACCAATGCGACGAACGTTGAGAGAGCGGAAACTAGGGCTGAAGATTCACCTGGATCCGTTGGGCTCCAGATGCTGTTCTCGGTAGAGGAAGAGGGTTCGGTGGAGGGAGAGGGGTCGGTGGGAGGAGGGGTCTCAACAGGAGGGGTTAACCCACGAGGAGTAAATGGTGGTGGTGGTGGGTCCAGTTTTTTTCGCTCATGTAGCTGAACCCTGCGTTGTAACAGGCCCGCAATGCCAGGATGGGTGTAGCCTTCGGGTGGCCTGAGATTGAACGGAGGTTTCTTGATGATGTGGAGTGGGAGTAGCAGACTGTAATGAGAAATCGTCAGTAAGAGCAAACGAACAGGACAAAAGTGACCTTACTCGGCATCGACAACATAGTCATAGTCCACCAATATTGGTACTCCCGCAGCGTTGACGATATCTGTCCTGAGTTGGAGCTTTAAGCCACTCTTAGTCTGTTTCGACACGATAACATCAAGAACATGGAAATGCCCCCGATGTATGCCCTTCCAGACCAAAACGTTCCAGAGCTTCCACAGGTTCCCGAATGTTTTGGTGACTTCGAGAGCTTTGTCCGTCTGTTCGGGTGTCATGAGGTTCGCATCAAAGCCGCGTGTCTGGTTCAGAGCTGACATCGTCTTGATGATCATGTCTCTCGAAACGTTTGACAGCCTGAGGGCCTCCATTGTCACGTTTTCTCGTCGTCTATGCAGCACATCTTCCAATTTTGTAGTCGATGCTGCTCGCAGCGTATTCCTGTGGGCCGCATATGGCATAGCACCCTTGGTCTCATGAGCTGGGTCTGAAAGTAGATTCAGAGAATTAAACGTACCTCTTCACCTCTGTTCCAAAACAGCAAAATGTCGCTATCCCCTTGTGGATCCCGCTTTCCGATTATAAACCCTTCCTGGCCAGTTGTGTGTTGAACATAGTCTCCAGGCGTCCACTGTTTGAAGGCGAGCCAGCCCATACACGTAATTTCTCCTGCGTTGGTTTGACTCTGCTCCGAAAGCCACCTCGTTATCTTCACTCCAAGTCTGTTTTCTGTCACCTCTTGCACAAGTCCAAGGAAGTGCCCGGTCGGTCCACAAACCTTTTCTCCTACTTCGAAAACCCATTCCTTCACCCGGGGAAACGACACCATAACATGGGGGTGCGCACTGGCAATGAATAACTTCACCTCCCTCAGAGAAGGAGGTTCAGAAAGGTGCGCTAACCTGTTCGCTTCGATGGTCTCGACACGCAAGCCGTGCTCCACTTTTGTTCCCGCAAATTCCGCGACTCTTTGTATGGGCACCCCCATTTTGGATCTGAGAAGAAGGGGAGTTCCCAGGGCAGCACCAAGAAGAGCTTTGGCCCCATTTCGCACCATTTCGGATTCAAGTTGCAGGACGAGCAAGATGGTGGCACCTCCCCTCGAGTCCACGCCCTGTACGATAGCAAGGGAAGTGTGATAATAGGATCGTTGGAGCTGTTTGCGTTTAGGTGGCAGAATTGGGGATTGGGGATTGGGTGAATCGGAGTTCGAGGAAGGAGGGTAGGTCGCTTTTTTCGTAGTTCCTGTTGTGGGTGCCACTAGCCCAAACCTCGGGTTAAAAACGCGCACCCAGTCCCCCGGATCGAAGAGATGGGAGGGGAATCGTAGGGACCTAATACTTTCCATGATATCCAGGCGCTGCATTTTGACCCCATGATGATGGCTGTCCCGCAAGTGCAAGACGAACGCACAATCCTTCAGTATCTTAGCGGCGGCAGAGGGATTGTTGGTGTCCAAATATAAGAGACCGTCTCCATCGTGTCGATAATGAAGCGAGAGGATATCGGATGCCTGGCGTTCTAGGGCATGTTGAATTGCGTATGATATGACTTGAAACTCTTTCCGGGGCTATCGACAAGTACCATTGAGGATACTTGATGTAAAAACAACACAACAATCCATACCTTACAATGCACTGCCCAGAGAGCGGTGGCAGGTGGCAGCTGGTCGTTGTGAGCTATTCTGCGAGTTGGCAAGTTGGAATCCAATCCAAGCGTGACATCTTTCATTGCGTCGTATCTCGAAGTATCATCTTCTCGTTGTATTTGGACATTGAGAGCGCAATGTGAGAAACCCAAGGGCTTGTCCGTATCATCATCAGCAACAACGAAGTCAGCTAGTGAACAACGAAGCAGTCAGTAACGAGAGATAAGGTTTACAATGTCGAGGACGTACCTGTCAATTCATCATCGTCGCTATCCTCTTCGTCACGATCGACCTCGGCTTCTAAATCCAAGAACCTCATTGTTTCCAGGTTCCTTCTTCTTCCGTTTCCCTCGTGGTGACCTCCATGCACACTCGCTGAGCTACCGGACGTGGCAGAGCTTGATTCTTGTGCCATTGCTGAGGCGTGATATCTATAAACGAGGGCAAACGCGTCAGCGCCGCCCAAATCAATGGAGTTATCTCAAGCATTCTTTTCTCAATACTCATATTGATTATGTATGATTTGTGTAGGTAGGAGGTTTATATACGACAGTGCTAATCTATTTCTATACAAGTTCAAAATGCGAGAGATTCGACTTACGCAAAGAGGCCACCGTCGATGGTGGTGGTTGACTTCAAGACGCATAAGCTGTGCACCGGTAACTCCTCAACTCCATGACTCAAACGGGCCGACTCATACTCATCCATCACGACTCAGCGGGCCTGCTACCGTCTACAACTCACCACTTGTGACTCAGCGGCACGACTCACAATCCCAGAACCATCCATCCCTGACTCCTCACCGCCGACTCGTACGGACACTTGATGACTCACTCTGATCTGTAAACTAGTATAAAAGACTCACCTTGTACAGTACGTTTCCTTAGCTTAACCACTTGGTCAATCCATAGTGAACACAGCAGAACAGACTTGATTGAGTGACTTGAGGGGCAACTGCGGTCGCCTTCCTGACACTTGGTTAAGCTCTCCTACCCTCACCTCACTCTCGAACCGACCAAGAAACACTGAACCCCCGAACGACGACCATACTGGCGTCCCAGAACCAGATCGAATTCATATACGAACCAGAACCTCTTAGACCCAGAGAATACTTCTACCCAGTCCGATTCATCAGACCCGACGAAACAACAAACCTCAGACTTGAATCCTTCGTCTCAAAGATCGTCTCAGAAAACCCCCAGCACCTACACAACAAGTGGTTGCGGCTACACCACGCCATTTGGTGGAACGAAGCACCAACATACGACACACACCATAGCGAATACGTCCTCATCCAGATAGTACACAACCTCGAAGAGGACTGCACTGAAATCCACGTCTCGAAGAAGGTGCCCGTCACCCAGTTCCACGTAACGGACCAAAACCTTGTCTACGGCCGAGTAGTTGCAGAAGACGACTTTCCCCGAAGAACTAATCACCTCGAAAACTACAACACCCAGATCTACATTTCCTATTAGAAGAATTGCCCATCATTGAGAACTTCCCACCTCCCGACTCAAAGAACCCTACTCGAGCCCCAACTCCAGCAGGAAGGGCATCGACACCAGTTGAATTACCCGAACGAATCAGATTCATCGACGGACACTACTACCTGTGGCAAGGAAGTTCCGAAGTAGGAACTGGCGTCAAAGTATATTGGATATACAGCGGCAAAACAGACAGACATCAGTGGGCATATCTCGCAAAGAACAACAGAAGCATACTCCTTGACGAGGGAGTACTAGACGGATCCCTACCTCTCAGCATTCCATACGACCCGCGAACGTTAGTAGAGGGAGACATCATCAACCTAAACCCCACACCGGAAAATACACCCGCCGGTCCATCCAACATGTCATCAACGAAGACGGAGACAAAAATAGAAACAAAAACGGAAACCCTAAACGAACACCGCAAATTGGTAAAGAAAATTCTCCAGCGGCTGCGCGACAAGGACCTCTACGCTAAACCAGAGAAATGCGCCTTTGAACAAGAATCAGTGGAGTTCCTGGGACTCATCATTTCGCATAACACGCTTGCGATGGACCCGATAAAGG